>APFE031594907.1:130822-172078 GCA_000404065.3 Pinus taeda | reverse complement strand
TTGTATTATTTTTATTAGTTCTTAATATTTATTATTTATTATTAAGGGAGGGATGTTACAATGGGAGGTCACATCAGCCACACAGAGATCAACTACAGGATTAGCTTTGGTTTCTTCCACCAGCTCTTCTAAGGGCAACACACTGGGGGGGGGATTCTGGATCAAGTTTTCAATAAGATCATCCTCGGTTTGTGAACCCCCCATGGTAGTTTCTACTGTACACAATGGTGCAGAGTAGAATTCATCCTTATCTTCCTCCTCCAACCAGAAGGCTAAATCATATTCCAGTAGAGGTTGGGCAGGAGGATAGAGGACTCGTTGCTTGGATATATGCCCATTCTTGATTGTCATGTTCCCAGCTTGGTAGCTGATGTAGGCACCTACAATAGCCAACCAAGGTTTTCCCACGATGAGAGGATACCCGGTGAGCTTTGCCTTTGGTTGGAGAACCAAGAAATCAGCAGGGTACTCCCAGGAATCAATAGAGACCATGACATCTTCCACAATCCCCTCACGGGTCACAGTAGAGCGTTCTGCTAACTGCAGTATTGTTGAGGTCTTTCTTAGGGAACCCTGAAGGTTGAGCTTGAGCATAGTGTCTCTGGTCATCACATTAATGGAAGCCCCTAGATCAATCAAGATATGGGAGATTATGGTGCCATTGATGTGTACATCAACTACTAGACTCCTAGGTCTAGATATTTCGGACAAATTACCTGCCCCAACATCAGATCGGACAGTTGTCCTATGACATTGATAATTGGGGCATCTCTCTTTCGCCTGCCTGGGTGTTTGAAGCACTTCTCCTTGATTATCTTATTGTATATAGGCACATCCTTTATGGCTTGGAGAAGGGGTATTGTTACACATAACTATTTTAGTTCTCCCAGAAGTTCAGTGTCTTCTAGGGTCAGTTGAGTGGTTCTAGTTAGTCTCTCAGGAAAGGGTGGAAAGGCTTTGGTTCACTTTCTTATTTCTCTTCTTCATCCTCCTTGGGAGGAGGTTGGCTATCTCGAAGGACCTTCCCGGATCGTAGGTTGATCTCCTGGATCTCCACAGCATAGGTAGGGCATGTTGTTTCTCCAGTATATACCTACTGGGCCTATCTGTTATTGGGGTTTGGGTTAGGTTGAGCAGGTATTTGGGGTTGTCTTGGAGGAGCAGGAGGTAATGGTTATGGTTGAGCAGGTGGTGGAGGCAAAAGAGTGGGAGGAGGGTTGTATTGGGGCCTCCACCCCTGATGAGGTGCATTCCACTGAGGTTGTGGCTAAACGTGAGAATGAAATGGATGAGCAGCAAGTTGAGTATGGCTTTGAGATGGATACAACCAAGGAGAGGGTGTGGACCAGGAAAGATGAGCAAGGGGACCCCAAGAAGGCATGGGAGTGGATTGATTGGGGTTGTAATAAGTGTAAGATGTCCCTTGCATTCTGTTGGTAAGGTCTGGGTCCATGCGGCCTCCTTTGGTTCATCAAGTAGAGTCGTTCAGTGGCTCCTTCATCCCCTTGGTACATAGCTTTAAATCCGGGTAAGGACGGACACTAATTGGTAGGATGGTCTTCTTCACAGACAAAACACACTTCTACAAAGTGCAATGGACATTCGTTCCTAGGATGCTTTCTAGTGCATCTAGGACAAAATATGGCCAAAGCCCTCCTAGCTTCCTCTTGCTTCTTTTGCATTCACAAGGTATCCATTTACATGGCAATGGTCTGTCTCATCTCGCTTTTGAAATCTTCCATATGATTTGCAGGAATGAACTAGATACAAGGGTATTGGCAAAAAGTTGACTTCCCCTACCTCTTTTTCTGACTGCCCTAGAATGGTTTCTAAATACAGTATTTATGTCATCATAAGGTAGCTGGTAGATGTCTCCCCTAGCCAACAAATGGAGGGTATCTAGAAGGTCTTCAGGGACTCCTCGGAGCAGAACCAACTTCAGAGATTCGGGGTCAAGTGTGCACATCGCCCTTTTATAACTGAGTTGAAACCTCTCTTCATAGTTTTCTAAATATTCATCACTTCCCATGGTCATTCGAAAGATTTCTTCCTTTGTTTCCTTTGACCTACATTAGTCACGGTATTTGTTGTTAAAGGCTTGCTGCATCTAAGCCCAAGTTGTGATATTGTTTCCAGGTAACCCCATGAACCAGCATAGTGCTACATCCTTGAGGGTAGAGGGAAAGAGTTTCAACTTTTGCTCATCTTCTGCATAGTCATAGGTTCGACAAAGGATAGCAAACTCAAACAAAAAGGTATCAGGGTCTTCAGTAGTCAATCCATGGAAGTGAGGTAAGGTTGAAGAACTTATGTTTTTCATCTTTGTGTCCCCATTGGTCTCTCGAATGGGGAAGGTACCTTCTATTCTCTCCCCATTTCCTTTACCGTTTTTGTTTTCAGCCATGGTCTCAGGACGAATGTTTCCTTGCTCTTCTTTTGTTATAGGGTCTTTGTATATCTCTAGAGGTTCACCTATAAGTTATTCTGGATCATTGCCACCAAAGAAGAGAGAAGGGTGACTTAGTGATGTGTTGGGGGTGCTGGGTAGGAATTTTCTTGAATTGTCTCTATTCCTACGAGGCATGAAAGAGAATCTCTTTTTTGAATTTTTTTGTTTCTTTTTCTGCTTGTACCTGCAAAAATTTGAAATAGATTGAACAAAAATTGCAGCTAACTAAAATAAACCTTGCTAAAATGAAAATTGTAGAATTGAAATGAAAGCAGGAGATACCTAATCTACTTTTGCTTAAATGAAATCGCAGAATTGAAAGGAAAGTAGGAAATGACTAATTTACACTTGCTGAAATGAAATTGCAGAATTGAAATGAAAGCAAGAAATGTCTAATCTACGCTTGCTGAAATGAAATTGCAGAATTAAAATGAAAGCAGGAAATGTCTAATCTACATTTGCTGAAATGAAATTGCATAATTGAAATGAAAGCATGAAATGTCTAATCTACTTTTTCATAAATGAAATTGCAAAATGGAAATGAAACAACTACTCTATTCTTACTGAAATAAACTACTTTAGCAGAATGTTGCAGTAGAAAATAGAAGAAAATAAGTAATCACAAATATTTTGATGCTTCCCTGGCAATAGCGCCAAAAAGGTGGTGAGCCCCAGTATTGCAGCAATGATGCTGCAACACCTGGGACTCCCTACTTTACTTTTATCAACCCGGTAATTCGTAACAAACATGGAAGCGACAGTGCTATATGCACAAGTACTAGCTCTTACTGTAGGCTGTCACTTGATCAGTTTAAACAAGTTCGCTAGGAGCTTAAGCCAACTTCTATGAGTCTCAGAAGAAGCTTTGAGTTGTGATGGAAGAAAGCTAACTCAAATGAGGCTATTCTACTTGCAGAAAGAAGATGAAAGCTAAAAGGAAATGCAAGCCCTAGTTTTACCCACTAACACTACTTTTTCCAGAAAAAGAGTTGAAACTACTGAAATGGATGCCATGGACTAATGTCAAGGTAAAATTCATGTACTTAAGCTACTTCTGAAAGAAAATGTGGAAGACTCATCTTTTGTACTTTTGAGCAATTTTATGCAGAATTATTATGCTTGTGTTTTAACTATTTGTGACTGTGCAGAGGTTTGGTGGCAAAGGGAGATGGATTTGGCTATTGCAGATGATGAGGAAGGTGTGGAGAGGACCTAAGGAGTCCCTAGAACCCTTCTGGAGATTTCCATTGTGCTCAGACTTCGAAAAATCGCTCGCATGAATTTCTACAGGAAGTCTGCAGGGGATCTACAGGAAATTCTACAAGAAGAGACTGAGAGTGATTTTGAAGGTTTGGAGGAGGAAAAATGGTGGGAAAAGGGAAATGAAGGTTGTATGAGGGTTTTAGAGGGTCTAGAACTCTGTAAATGAAGATCACACATAAAGGAGATGGTTGGATTGGTTCAAAGGATAAGAAAGCAATTTTACATAAGAATGTAGAAATTAAGGCAGTTTGGGAAAGTATGGCGAATGAGTGGAGAAAACCTTGAGAGATGGACTGGAGCAGGTTGGGTGATGAAATGATGATAAGCTAGGATGGTATTCAAGTGATATGCACATCTGTTTCTAAAAACTGATTCAAGGAGAATTAAAAAAAACAGGGTTGTACCTATTTTAACCTAATTCTGCCCTAAAAACCAGAAAAGTGTTGAACAGAGCTTTATGGACAGGAAATGATGCAAGAAAGCCATGGAAATTGAACAAGAACATATCTAATCATGTAAATACAACTAACATTAATTTCTCCAACTCAAAATCTCTCACTATCAATTGCATTGGAAAGAAAACACAGTGTTTTGGTGGCAGCAAGAGTGTCTTGGTCTCAATTCATGGTCCCACAGAGAGAGAAAGGAGATCAAGGCCTACTTGGTGGCCTTTTTGTGAATATTCTTCTATTATTGCAGCAAACTATCTAATCAATCTTAAAACTAGAACAACTATTCTAATCATCAAAAAAAACCTAAGTAACAAAGCAAGATTGAATCTAAACAACAAAATTTATTTCATGAATGCAAGAAAAATACATATAAATACACAAAGGAGGTGCTAGGCACTTGGGTTGGGCCCAACCCCAAGAGCTAAAGCCCCCTAAGAAAGATCAAAACTGGTTCAAGGCTGGATTCATCTTCATTAATCAAAAAAATTAATAATTACATCACAAAACTGTCTACAAAAGGAGCTTGAAAATGAGCTAAATACAACTGTTGCACTAAAATGTGAAAATAGTTTATCCAATGGCTAACCTACTGAGGCCTGAGGCATTTTTTATTTATACAAGTGAGTACTCCCAACAGTCCTCCTAAACTTTAGGTACTCGGCTGCCAAAACTGCAGATAACAACAATGTCACTAGACCTGCTCGGTTGCCCCTTGAAATCATCATTTTTGGTTGTTGTACTCCAAGTTGTTGATGGAGAACTCAAGGAAGGGGTTATTTAATGCAGGAGACAACCCTCCTATAAGTCCTCAGCCCTGTTTCTTCGAATTTGGCTGCCAAACTGCTCATAAATGCCCGGTCTTGGTCCAAAAATGCCCAAAAATCTGCAATAAACACTCATTAGACTTTGTGGTAAAGTGACTATCCCCATTCACTCAATTGACATAAATATATTAAAAAAATGCACAAAACTATGGAGAATGGTGGATTAAATGAAAACAATAGACAAAATGAGCCCATATAGTTACCCATTTCTGTGGCTTATCAAACCTCTACGAACCAATGTGATTCCTTCAAAAGCTGAATTCACCAATTGAACTCCAAATTCACTTCTGAAGAAGCTACAGACACCCCAATCAACCTCTTAGTCTGTACCAGAGCCATTCAAACTTCTGCAGCTAACATGAACTCCAAATTTGAAGATAATTCACCCAATGCCAGGTATTTCACCACGAATTACCACTCACCCTTTCAAATTTGATAACGTTCAGCCTGTAAAGTGTTTTAATTAAGTAAAATTAATTAAAATTACATCAAATTTGAAACTATGTTTCCCAAACCCTTCTCAAAACTGTCAGTTTCCGTCAAAACCTCTAATACAACCCTACATTGCCAAATTAAAATCCACAATAATTGAATTATGGCTGCCCCTGTCGCCCTGGATGTTTGACCTATCACCAATCCCCATTTGGACCTAGACCACCTCCCCCTGGCAGAACGAGATTTTCAAATCAAAAATACCAGTGCATATGAGGTCCTGCCCAAACTTCATTGTTTGAGTAGGGAAAGATATTTGAACCATTCTGATGACATTGGTCTTTGGGAATCCAATTTTCCCAAATACCAATTTCCCCAAGTACATATTTTCCCTTAAATTGTCTATATGTGCCATGCCTGTTACATTCTCAACCAGAGAGCTATTATGTCCCCTGACTAGAAAGTCTTGTTTACCATCACAGCTGAATCAATCAATGAGATGTTACAAGTCCAACCAGGTCCAAACCTGACCCCACTCTCAATTAGAGATTTGTTAGACCAATACACCAAGTTGAGTCCATCAAAACTGGCCCAATTGTTTCAAACTTTCATTATAGAAGAGAAACACATTCCCAAAGATGCCCCTCCATATGTTTTTGCCATTTTCTCTTAAAGGGGCAAGCATATTGTGACTATGATATCATGTGTTTTCGGTTGTACCACTGATGAATTTGTTAATGAGCTTATCCTGGTCTTCATGTCCATTTTCACCCCAGGCAAGGGTCCTGCTACTCTATACGATTATGCCCAGTTCATAGCTAAAAGGATCCATGAACAGTTTACTATAATGCATAATGATAGAGTGTTCAAATACTCATCTGTACTTTACCATATGTTTTGTATTATCAATCAAACAAATTTCCGTTCACACTCCACAAGCTTAATACTGGAGGCCAGCCTAGGTCTGTCATATTTTGGACACCATTGTTCCACAAGTATTCCTCACCATACACCTATACAGACTTCATTGACTCTTTTGTCCATTCAGTCATGACTATCTTGACAGGAAGTCCTCCACCCAGAATAATCCAAGATATCAAAAGAGTCCTTCAGTTGTCCAAACTAAGTAAAGTGGGAGATTGGTACCTTTACCAAAACCACAATGAGATAAGAATCTATGCATGTCATCTTGCCCCATACAAACAACCCAAATACTTCCCCATGAGGTTATTTGCTCTAGAGTATTATAGGCAAATAATGAACTTTGATGAAGTCAATCTTGTGTCAGCCAAGACAAGAACTCATTTCAAAGTCAAAAATCAGTTAGGCCCTTTCATTTTCAACCCTAGAGAAGCAGGGCAGGAAGCAGATCTGATTCTGCAACAGATGAAATTTCCAAACAGTTTCATGTGGAGATATGACCCTCAAGGGTTTATGACCAGACTTAGACAAAAGGTCAAATTAGGGCCTTACATTCATCATCCCATTCCAGAGATTGAAAGATATGCAATCAATCTAAGTGGTTGGAGAACACTCTTGTAGATTGGGATAGCACAAAGGTAGATGTTGAGAATGCTTTGATTGATTTAGAAAGACAACTTGATGAAAGCTCATTTCTGTAGGTACCTGAACAACAAGAAAGAACCATGAGCACCCCTCCTATTATGCAAACTCCTTAGAATGAGGACAAGAATCCTAAAAGGAACAGGGAGGTAGCCTCCACTTCAACCATGCACACATCCAATCTGCAATACGAAGGCATCGAGAGAAAAAGGCCAAGGCTCAATCCTGTTTCAGAACAAGAAGACACAGAAGGCTCAGCAGAGGTAACTAATACTAAGTTTGACATGAGCAGGCACACAACTCCATCTGGAGAAACACAAGAGCCATCCACATCACAAATTCAAATGTTAGAAAAGCAGCTCAGTGTAGAAGTTTCCTCATTCAGTAGGCCTACTGATAAAGACAAAGGAATTAAATACAGGCATAAAGAAATTAAAATTAGAAATAAGAAACTGAAGGCACAATATTATGCTTAGTATCTCAAGACAAAGACAAAGACAAGTATAAAGAAATTAAAATGAGAAATGAGAAACTGAAGGCACAGTCTTATGCTCAGTATCTCAAGCCTACACCTACAAACCAAACTAGATTGATGTCATATTTTGACATTAAGGACGGAAATACACAAATTTCCTTTGCAAAACCAACTGTACAATAGCCAAGGACATCAGCAAATTACAAGAAGATTGATTTTGAGGTATTGGCAAGGGTTATTCATCCCATTGACCAAATTGAATTCCATAAACATGCTGGAGAAATGATTTACTCTACCCTAACTGGAAAAACCATAGCTGCCCAACAATTGTAGAACTCATTGACAACATCTCAGCCTAATATCAGTTGGAGAAGGCCTCCTCATAGGCCAAGGATACTAGGATTAAGTCTTTGGAAGACTTAGTGATTGAATTAGGACATGAGCCCAAAGATATCAAAGCCACTGAGCAATTAATCAAGAAAAAGAATGATGACATCGCAGCACTTAAAAAACAATTAAAGATACCTTAGTTGCAGCTTCCATAGACACAAGAAGTTTTGGAAGACCAAACCAAGCATGAAGAGTTGATGGACTTTGTCCTCAAACTCAATGATCAGTTAAGGGAAACAGAGAAGTAATTGGACATTTTAATTCAATTGAAGCAAAGTGATATTGCCACTACATCTGTAAATGTCATCCCAACAGTCTCAACGGTGGTTCCTTCTACATTGGCAGCCTCATTGGTTCCCATGGCTCATATGACCACAGTACCATAATAAAAAAAGACAGCATGAAAGCAGTTCAATAGTTGTCTCTATCTTCTTGCAAGAAGATATTTTTATTTCCTAGATAAAATCTCAAGTTAGTTTGAGATATTTTGTAATAATTTTTGTATAAATACTTCACAATTTGAAGTATGAGGGGTGGATTCTTAGACATTTCTATAGAATTTTGATCAAAAAATATTGTAAACCTATTGTATCATTGACTGAGACAGCAAGCTGGATTGATGAATAAAGACAATATATTTCACAGGATTCATGTGTTATGCGAAGTGTAGACAAGTACTTTTCTTACGTTATCGTTATCTTTCTTAAAGTTTTTCCATAATCTTTAATATGTTTATGAATCTGAATGCTATAACTGGAACAATATCTCAAAATTTGTTTAATTACACTCTGTTTTCACAGTTATGCATATAAATGTTTCAACTGATATCTGAGTTAACGAATTCTTAATTTCTCCTTAGTTTAGGTTGTTTCTTGATAATATAGATCAACGGATTCTTAATTTCTCTTTTCTTTCGGTTACCCTCTATTCCTCATTTATTTTTCGGTCTGAGAACCCTTAATTGCTCTCTCACCCTGATTAAAGCCATTTCACCCCCCTGTTCCAAAGACCTACACTTTACTCTACTAGCTTGCCTTTTGAACATTCCCTTTAGTGAGTTAACCAGTTATGTTGCCTTTCTGTTAACTCCATAGCCCAATGGTTTAAAGACATCATTCTATCCATCTGTTTTAAGGATCCCACCATCCAATCTTGAATACAAATCAAAAACCCCCAGAACATTCATAAGTATACTTAAATCTAAGAAAACAAAGCTAAATCATATAGAGAGAGCCCTCTCTAAGCCTAGGCTGGCTAGAATCTATGCTCCAAAGTTGGTTTGTGGTACCTCGGTCATTTTCTTTCTTCTAATAACTTCAAGAGAAATTTCTGAGTGATAACAGGTACAATGTGGCAATGCCTCTGAATAAAGAAGATGATTAGGCTCCACACCCAACAACTTACACTTCTTAATATAACAGAGCCAGCACGTTTCATGCATATGTTGTAATGTATTCTATGCTATCTTGTTTACTCTAAATGATATATGTATTTGTTTTCTTACGCATGCATGTATGGACTATTCCGTATATGTATGAATCTTTTTGAAATGTGTTGTTGGTTTAACCATCACTTTGGATTACTCGCTAATTTACTTTCCAGCTTGTGATGCATCCTCTCTCATGTGTTCCCTTCCAAGCCGAGTACTATTAAAAGTTTCGAAGGGGCGCACTCACCTCACACTCAGTGTGTTAAAACCTCTTATGCACCTTCCGTGTCTTACTGCAGCTGTCACACCCTTGCTACCAATAGAGTTATCTTACTTTCCTCTGTGCGAAATCGCAATCAAGGCATTACCATACGACCCATTGTTGGGACTCCTACATGAAACGATCTGAGGTCTAATTGGTACTTCTTACCAGGGAGATCCCCTGACATGTTGACGGGTCCAGTACCATCAACACAATGATGGCAATCCCAGAGGGATTGCAAAATTTTTGTGAGGAACATGTTACTATCTCCTAACATTGCACAATTTCTAGGCTGAGCAGTTGTCCTCGGTCAGACCTCTCAATTTCCTCAAGGAAGAATGTCTGACTGCATTGCGCAATTTCTAAGCCCAGTAGGCTACCTAGGGTCATACCTTGTAATTGTCTCAAAGGAAGCTTGTCTGACTATATTGCGCAATTTCTAAGCTGAGCAGCCGTCCTGGGTTAGACCTCGCAATTTCTCAAGGAAGCATGTTTGACTGTATTGGCCGATTTCTAAGCCCAACAAGCTGCCTGGGTGGATTTGTGCAATTATTTCTAGCAGCTGGACTGGTTGTCCCAGAGGGATTGTGCAATTTCTAGGAGCAACTGGTGACTGCTGCCCAGAATTGTGCAATTTCTAGGCTAAGAAACTGTCCTTGGGTGAATCTCACAATTTTTGAGAGAAAGACTGTTAGGAAGAATTACGCAATTCTGGAACCCAGCTAGGTGTTCAGCTGGGTTTGCGCAATTTCTGGAGGGAAGGCTAGTTCTCTTCCATAATTGTGTAAGTCCCCTAGGGATTTGTTCAACCAGCAACTAACGCAGCAACTAATGCTAAGTCCAGAAAGCAGCCTATGAAGGGGGTGAAACAAACTTACATGCATAAGCTGACAAGACCCTATGAAACAATTGAAGTTGATGCGCTTGACAGTGCAAGACATGCTGTTGAGGATGGTTGGTAGGGAGGCTCCAAAACGAAGCTAAGGAAAAAAATTTGGAGGGTGGTTGTAGCTGCTACAGCACTAGTATAGAGGTCGTAGCCGAGGGATCAAGTCATCAAGACTCATGAGAAGGAATTGTAGGGGCATTCGCATCACCAAGGGACTAGGGAAGTGTCGTCAAAGCGACTCGAACCTAAGTGGTAAGGAACCCTCGACTATATTCTACAAAGCCTGTTGAAATACCAAATGGTTATTAGAGGATATTTATCACACCTACAACCTCCACTATCGATTTCCCGATCAGGGATCTGGAGGTTGGCGCACCGACAAAGCCCATTCCATTAGCAGCCTTACCAAGCTTTCATGGGCTTATTTCAGAAGACCCCGACACATTTTTTTTGAGTTTGACATAGTGTGTCGAGGGTATGACTACATCACGGACCCCAGAAGTTAAAAAATTTCCCTGCCACACTAAAAGGGAGAGCTCTGCTATGGTTTATGGGCCTTGGAGGAAGGTCTATTTCCACATGGAATGATATGTGAACAGCCTTCTTGGAAAAATACCAAGATTACTACAAATCCCGAAACATCAAAAAGGAGATTTTTAAGTTCACACAAAAAGAAGACAAGAGCTTGTAAGACTGTGTGGAAAGATTTAAGTACACATTACAGTTTCAGGTCACTTCGACCTAGATAGGGATATTTTGAAAATTATCCTCCTCTGGGCTTTTCGTGAGGACTCTTTGGAATTGTTGAACATCGTAGGAAAGGAAGATATATCGAAGGAAAGCTTTGATGCTATCTGTGAACTATGCATCCAGTGCTTGAGGAGACTCGTAAGAAACAGACAAGGGATTCGCTCAGCAAGGGTATCTGGTGGGGGTGTTACGAATGCAAAAATCAAAAACCTACTGGACAACTTGAGAACAGATATCCTGAGTACTCTGTCAGCGCAGATGGACATGCTACAAGTGAAACATAAACAACTGGAATTGGACAGGACCATGGCTATATTCTGCCCAAAGTGTAGAAAGAAGCATCCAGAGAGGGAATGTCTCTTGAATGCGCAATCTGTGAATTAAATCACGCAATGAGCTCATGCCCCTCCTTGCCAGGCCTAAAAGCAGTGTTTCAAGGAACAAGAGAAGACATGGAGCAGTTGTACCTCATGGGGTCTAAAAAGCCATGGCAGCCTCGACCACCAATGAGAAATGAAGGTATGTACTCAGACCCATCTCAATATTTTAGTAATTTCAATATGAATCCTCAGTCCATGCCCTATCCACCCATGTGGCCACAATACCAGTTTTCACCATAGCAGCAGTGGAGCCCTCAAGCTAGTTCGAGCTCCCCATGGGCTCCAACTTGGTGAGGACCTTCTCCGCGGCAGTTTCCTCAGTAGATGCCACAACAACAACTCCAACTTCCCTCTAATGTGCCTCCTAGTACTCATTCTGTTCATCCCCAACTACCCATCCAACTTAACCCGAATCCTACTGATAAAGGAGTTCATCAAACTGACACTCTCAACCTACCTTCATATAGCATTTCCACCGCAGAATTGTATGAAATGAATTTACGATCAAGGCAGACAATTGATGCTCAACCTCCACTAGTTATCATTGAACAACTTGATAGTGAGGGTAAAGAATCATAATTAATTAACAAGGAACCAAAACAATTAGTAGAAATCAAGTGCCTCCTACAAAACAACATCAAGTTGAACCACCCTATCTAGAAATACTGACTTTGAGTAAACCAAGCCCTCAGGCTGAATTCGACTTATTAGGTGAATTACAGAATTTATTTGTCAAAATTCCCTTGTTAAAAGCTATGAAGGATGTATTGATATATGCAAAGACTCTTAGGGAATACTATTCGAAGAAGCCAACAAAGAAATCCAAACACCCCCTTACTATTCACGTCATGGGAAAATTATCAAATTTTATGATGGGAAAGTCAATGCCTGTAAAATATGGAGATCCGGGGAACCTAATTCTGACAGTGCAAATTAATGGGATATAAATTCCAAATGTGTTGGTAGATCTGAGTGTTGCCATCAATGTTATCACCACTGAAACCATGCATACATTAGGTCTTCATAACTTGAAGCAAACACCTACAATGTTAGAACTGGCAGATCGATCTACAGTAAAACCAGTAGGAAAGTTAGAAGATGTAACAATTTCGGTGGATTCATGGCACTATCCCATAGATTTCCTAGTATTACACACGCAATCTTCGGTCGATGGTCATCCCCAAATCGAAAAATCCTAGAATCCATCTTAAGATGTGAAACACAAGAAACTATTGAAACAGTAGAGGAATCTGAGGGGCTACCCGTAGTTGCACCCCATGGAAGTATCCCAGTGGAATTAGAACCAAGAAAGACCTTGAACATTAACCCAGACCTATCAGAATCCCAAAAGAAACAAATTTTCGATGTCCTTCGAAAACATAAAGAAGCCTTCGCCTGGGATTACTCACACATGAAGGGAATTCCTGCAATTTATGTACCCACCATTATATATATTTTTAATATATATTATTATTATATATTTATATATATTAAGGAAGATTTCCATCCCGTGAGACAGCCTCAAAGAAGGATGAACCCTACATTGAAAAATGTTGTTAAAGACGAACTTCAAAAATTACTGGACGTAGGTTTTATTTACCCCATTTCAAACAGCCAATGGGTTTCTCCATTAGTAATGGTCTCTAAGAAAAATGGTAAATGGTGGATATGTGTGGATAATAGAGAATTAAATAAGGCAACAACTTACACTTCTTAATATAACAGAGCCAGCACGTTTCATGCATATGTTGTAATGTATTCTATGCTATCTTGTTTACTCTAAATGATATATGTATTTGTTTGCTTACGCATGCATGTATGGACTATTCCGTATATGTATGAATCTTTCTGAAATGTGTTGTTAGTTTAACCATCACTTTGGATTACTCGCTAATTTACTTTCCAGCTTGTGATGCATCCTCTCTCATGTGTTCCCTTCCAAGCCGAGTACTATTACAAGTTTCGAAGGGGCACACTCACCTCACCCTCAGTGTGTTAAAACCTCTTATGCACCTTCCGTGTCTTACTGCAGCTGTCACATCCTTGCTACCAATAGAGTTATCTTACTTTCCTATGTGCGAAATCGCAATCAAGGCATTACCATACGACCCATTGTTGGGACTCCTACATGAAACGATCTGAGGTCTAATTGGTACTTCTTACCAAGGAGATCCCCTGACATGTTGACGGGTCCAGTACCATCAACACAATGATGGCAATCCCAGATGGATTGCAAAATTTTTGTGAGGAACATGTTACTATCTCCTAACATTGCACAATTTCTAGGCTGAGCAGTTGTCCTCGGTCAGACCTCTCAATTTCCTCAAGGAAGAATGTCTGACTGCATTGCGCAATTTCTAAGCCCAGTAGGCTACCTAGGGGCATACCTCGTAATTGTCTCAAAGGAAGCTTGTCTGACTATATTGTGCAATTTCTAAGCTGAGCAGCCGTCCTGGGTTAGACCTCGCAATTTCTCAAGGAAGCATGTTTGACTGTATTGGCCGATTTCTAAGCCCAACAAGCTACCTGGGTGGATTTGTGCAATTATTTCTAGCAGCTGGACTGGTTGTCCCAGATGGATTGTGCAATTTCTAGGAGCAACTGGTGACTGCTGCCCAGAATTGTGCAATTTCTAGGCTAAGAAACTGTCCTTGGGTGAATCTCTCAATTTTTGAGAGAAAGACTGTTAGGAAGAATTACGCAATTCTGGAACCCAGCTAGGTGTTCAGCTGGGTTTGCGCAATTTCTAGAGGGAAGGCTAGTTCTCTTCCATAATTGTGTAAGTCCCCTAGGGATTTGTTCAACCAGCAACTAACGCAGCAACTAACGCTAAGTCCAGAAAGCAGCCTATGAATGGGGTGAAACAAACTTACATGCATAAGCTGACAAGACCCTATGAAACAGTTGAAGTTGATGCGCTTGACAGTGCAAGACATGCTGCTGAGGATGGTTGGTAGGGAGGCTCCAAAACGAAGCTAAGGAAAAAAATTTGGAGGGTGGTTGTAGCTGCTACAGCACTAGTATAGAGGTCGTAGCCGAGGGATCAAGTCATCAAGACGCATGAGAAGGAATTGTAGGGACATTCGCATCACCAAGGGACTAGGGAAGTGCCGTCAAAGTGACTCAAACCTGAGTGGTAAGGAAACCTCAGCTATCTTCTACAAAGCCTGTTGAAATACCCAATGGTTATTAGAGGATATTTATCGCACCTACAACCTCCACTATCGATTTCCCGATCAGGGATCTGAAGGCTGGCACACCGACAAAGCCCATTCCATTAGCAGCCTTACCAAGCTTTCATGGGCTTATTTCAGAAGACCCCGACACGTTTTTTTTTGAGTTTGACATAGTGTGTCGATGGTATGACTACATCACGGACCCTAGAAGTTAAAAAATTTCCCTGCCACACTAAAAGGGAGAGCTCTGCTATGGTTTATGGGCCTTGGAGGAAGGTCTATTTCCACATGGGATGATATGTGAACAGCCTTCTTGGAAAAATACCAGGATTACTACAAATCCCGAAACATCAAAAAGGAGATTTTTAAGTTCACACAAAAAGAAGACGAGAGCTTGGAAGACTGTGTGGAAAGATTTAAGTACACATTACAGAGGTCAGGTCACTTCAACCTAGATAGGGATATTTTGAAAATTATCCTCCTCTGGGCTTTTCGCGAGGACTCTTTGGAATTGTTGACATCGTAGGAAAGGAAGATATATCGAAGGAAAGCTTTGATGCTATCTGTGAACTATGCATCCAGTGCTTGAGGAGACTCGTAAGAAACAGACAAGGGATTCGCTCAGCAAGGGTATCTGGTGGGGGTGTTACGAATGAAAAAATCAAAAACCTACTGGACAACTTGAGAACAGATATCCTGAGTACTCTGTCAGCGCAGATGGACACGCTACAAGTGAAACATAAACAACTGGAATTGGACAGGACCATGGCTATATTCTGCCCAAAGTGTAGAAAGAAGCATCCAGAGAGGGAATGTCCCTTGAATGCGCAATCTGTGAATTAAATCATGCAATGAGCTCATGCCCCTCCTTGCCAGGCCTAAAAGCAGTGTTTCAAGGAACAAGAGAAGACATGGAGCAGTTGTACCTCATGGGGTCTAAAAAGCCATGGCAGCCTCGACCACCAATGAGAAATGAAGGTATGTACTCAGACCCATCTCAATATTTTAGTAATTTCAATATGAATCCTCAGTCCATGCCCTATCCACCCATGTGGCCACAATAACAGTTTTCACCATAGCAGCAGTGGAGCCCTCAAGCTGGTTCGAGCTCCCCATGGGCTCCAACTTGGTGAGGACCTTCTCCGCGGCAGTTTCCTCAGTAGATGCCACAACAACAACTCCAACTTCCCTCTAATGTGCCTCCTAGTACTCATTCTGTTCATCCCCAACTTCCCATCCAACTTAACCCGAATCCTAATGATAAAGGAGTTCATCAAACCGACACTCTCAACCTACCTTCATATAGCATTTCCACCGCAGAATTGTATGAAATGAATTTACGATCAAGGCAGATAGTTGATGCTCAACCTCCACTAGTTATCATTGAACAACTTGATAGTGAGGGTAAAGAATCATAATTAATTAACAAGGAACCAAAACAAATTAGTAGAAATCAAGTGCCTCCTACAAAACAACATCAAGTTGAACCACCCTATCTAGAAATACTGACTTTGAGTAAACCAAGCCCTCAGGCTAAATTCGACTTATTAGGTGAATTACAGAATTTATTTGTCAAAATTCCCTTGTTACAAGCTATGAAGGATGTATTGATATATGCAAAGACTCTTAGGGAATATTATTCGAAGAAGCCAACAAAGAAATCCAAACATCCCCTTACTATTCACGTCATGGGAAAATTATCAAATTTTATGATGGGAAAGTCAATGCCTGTAAAATATGGAGATCCAGGGAAACTAATTCTGACAGTGCAAATTAATGGGATAGAAATTCCAAATGTGTTGGTAGATCTGAGTGTTGCCATCAATGTTATCACCACTGAAACCATGCATACATTAGGTCTTCATAACTTGAAGCACACACCTACAATGTTAGAACTGGCAGATCGATCTACCGTAAAACCAGTAGGAAAGTTAGAAGATGTAACAATTTCGGTGGATTCATGGCACTATCCCATAGATTTCCTAGTATTACACATGCAATCTTCGGTCGATGGTCATCCCCTGATTTTCGGTAGGTCGTGGTTGACTACTGCAGATGCTTACATTGGGTGCCATTCAGGGCACATGGTCATTTCAAATGGGCACAACACTAAGAATTTAGTGTCATACCCACCTGCAGAACCAAACCCATCCACAAAACTAGCAGGTAGCAAGAAAATCTTATCCACGAAGGAACTTGAATCGGAAAATGAGGAATTAAGACCAGTCCTTACTATTGGACGGGCCCTCCAGTTAAAAATGGAATCGGAGGATGATGCAATCACCTCCTTTATGAATGATCCTTGCTCCGTATCAGAACCAAATCGAAAAATCCTAGAATCCATCTTAAGCTGTGAAACACAGGAAACTATTGAAACAGTAGAGGAATCTGAGGAGCTACCCGTAGTTGCACCCCATGGAAGTATCCCAGTGGAATTAGAACCAAGAAAGACCTTGAACATTAACCCAGACCTATCAGAATCCCAAAAGAAACAACTTTTCGATGTCCTTCGAAAACATAAAGAAGCCTTCACCTGGGATTACTCAGGCATGAAGGGGATTCCTGCTAATTTATGTACCCACCATATATATATATATTATATATATATATATATATATATATATATATCTATATATACTACTATATATATATATATATATTAAGGAAGATTTCCATCCCGTGAGACAGCCTCAAAGAAGGATGAACCCTACATTGAAAAATGTTGTTAAAGAAGAACTTCAAAAATTACTAGACGTAGGTTTTATTTACCCCATTTCAAATAGCCAATGGGTTTCTCTATTAGTAATGGTCTCTAAGAAAAATGGTAAATGGTGGATATGTGCAGATTATAGAGAATTAAATAAGGCAACGCAGAAAGACCATTTTCCTTTACCATTTAGTGACCAAGTTCTGGACACATTGGTTGGAAAAAAAAAAAAATTTCTCCTTCCTAGACGGATTTAGTGGGTTTAGCCAGATCTAGATAGCTCTTGAAGATCAGAACAAAACGACTTTCACATGCCCTTGGGGAACATTCGCATACCAGGTCCTTCCTTTTTGCATGTCTAATGCACCTGCAATGTTCCAGAGGGCAATTTTGGGGATCTTTTCTGATTTGGTGGACAATAGTGTTGAAATTTACATGGACGACTTTACTCCATACGGGGATTCATTCGTAGAAGGGTTGAGAAATTTAGAGAAAGTTCTTGAAAGGTGCATACAGGCGCATGTCTCTTTAAGTACGGCAAAGTGCCATATGATGATGAATGAAGGAATTGTTCTGGGACATTTTCTTTCGGCTGAAGGAATTTGGATGGAACCAGCTAAAATAAAGGAAATTCTGCACTTTCCAATACCCAAAACACCCACGCAAGTATGCATATTTATTGGTTGTGCAAGTTATGACAGGCGCTTTATAGAAAAAATTTCTAAAGTAGCACGTCCACTTTTTCAATTGCTAACAAAAGATGCAGATTTTGTGTGATGATGTGATGTAGCCTTCACGAAATTCAAGGAATTGGTCTATAGCGCTTTGATCCTTAGAGGGCAAGACTGGGCATTACCATTCCATATTCACACGGATGCTTCCCAGACAGCGGTTGGTGCAGTATTGGGACAACAAGAGGATATGATACCATATGCAGTTTACTATGTTAGTAAGAATTTGGCCCCTACTAAATTAAATTACACAGTGACTAAAAAAGAGTTCCTTGTTGTCATCTATGCCATCAACAAATTCTGGCATTACATTACCAGGTATCCTACTTCTGTACATACTAATCATGCAGCTATTAGGTATTTAATGAATAAACTTGTTACTCCTGGTCGCATTACAAGATGGATTTTGCTACTACAAGAATTTGACATTACTATAGTAGATAAACCAGGGAAGGACAATGTGGTTGTTGATTTCCTGTCTAGGATAGAAAATTATGGTAAGAATACACCCATTAAAGATAATTTTCCAGATGAACATCTTTTTGCAGTTTCCACTAACACTTCGTGGTATGCAGATATTGCTAACTACCTTGCTACAGGGAAGGTGCCTCGTCATTTTTCATATAAGGATCAGAAGAAGATTATTCATCATAGTACCCGATATTCATGGATGGCAAGGTATCTCTTTCATACAGGGGTTGATCAACCGATTTGGCGTTGTGTGGCATAGGATGACATCTATGAGATATTAAAGGTCGCCCATGACAGACCCTGTGGAGGACATCTTGTAGATAAGAGAACAGGCCACAAAGTGCTGCAAATGTGATATTACTGGCCTTTTGTCTTTCGTGATGCTCGAGATTATGTTCGTAGATGTGATAGTTGCCAATGGATGGGACAACCTGGGAAAGCAGATGAAATGCCTCTACAGCACCAAATAGTCCTCGAACCTTTCGAGAAATGGGCCATCGATTTTGTTGGACCTTTCAACTCACCTTCTCATCAGAAAGCTCACATCTTGGTCTGCACTGATTATGTGACTAAATGGGTGGAAGCCAGAGTGGTCACAAGAGCAACAAAGCAAGTAGTGGCAAATTTTCTTTTCGAAGAAATCTTTGCTCGATATGGTACTCCAAAGGAAATTGTGTCAGATGGAGGGGCGCATTTCACATCTCACATGATAGGGAAGCTGATGCAGAAATATGGGGTTAAACACAGTGGCAACCCCTTATCATCCCCAGGCAAATGGACAAATAGAAAGTATAAACAAAATATTGGAAAATATCTTGACAAAAATAGTAGCAAGTCATCATCGAGACTGGTCACAGAAACTTTGAGAAGCTTTATGGGCATATAGAACAACATGGTGGAACACAACTGGGTTTTCTCCATTTGAGTTAGTCTATGGGAAATCCCCCTTGTTTCCAGTAGAATTCGAGATCCGCATGCTCAGAATAGCTTTAGAAGTAGGCCTAGACTTATCAAAAACACTGACTTGAACAACTCAATGAGTTGGACGAGATTCAATCGATAGTTGTCCAGAAAACTACTGTTGTTCAACAGCAGAGAATGAAATGGCATGATAAATTTATCAAGAGCAAGGTGTTTCACGTAGGAGATTGGGCATTACTTTATGACTCCTGGTTTAAAGATTTCAAAGGCAAGCTTCGCACTCGTTGGATGGGACCGTATGAAGTGGACGCATTGTTTGACAATGGAACAGTTAGACTAATTACAATAGATGGGAATCATACTTTGTTCTTAGTAAATGGACACTGTCTAAAGCTATACCACCATCCAGCCTCTAGAGATGCCTTCGTCAAACATCTTTCTGATTCATCTGGTTTAATGGTTGTTGGTATAAAGGACACTCTCGCTCTGCTATATATATATATATATATATATATATATAAGCATTGTTATTACTTACTTGTTTGTATTTTGCAGGAATAACAAAGGAATATAGCCAGGAGAAATGTAACACTTGGTGTTGTTACTCTGTTGGTGCAGTTACTCAGTCGTTGCTATTACTTCACCATTGTTGTTACTTGGCAGCTGTTGTTACTCTGCCAGTGTTGTTACTCCACCGATGTTGTTACTTCATTGGTGGTGTTACTCAGTCGTTGTTGTTACTCCGCCGCTATTGTTACTCCGTCGGTGTTGTTACTCCGCCGGTGTTGTTACTCTGCCGTTGTCATTACTCCGTCACTGTTGTCACTCCGTATTGTTGTTACTCCATCAATCATTTTGTTGTTACTCCACCAAAAGGTAGTTCCCCAAGTACGTCTCCACTGGCTTTTATAGATTTAATTAAAATATTCCAAAAGACACCAATACGTACCGCACACGGCTGTAATTAAGTTGGGGGGGGGGGGGGGGGGTTCCTGTCATAATAAATGACGGCGTACCAATAAAAATGCATTCATATCACACGATTAACGCCAAACTAAATCTAATGCGAATGGAAATCGAAAGATTGCGGCATCATAACCCCGATGCATTGGAATTCGTATTCGTACGCAAAAAATTATAACTGGTCACTTCCCCAACATGCTGCATTGAACCATTGAAAACATCCAACCATACTGCCATAACTCGCCATCATTCTCTGAGATTTCTTCAAACGTACCAGTACTGTTACCATCCTTTTTCCTGAGACGACCATGACGTTATTACTGTTACCAATGGTTTGGGTCCCTATAATTTTCCCCTACCAGCTAACTATATTCGTCATGCTGATCCCGCCTCTACAACGATGGGTGGACAGTCTGTGCAGCATGAGATAAAAGACACAAGAAGAGTTCAAAACAGTCAGGAAGTATAGCAGGTCTTTGAAAATGTAGGTTGCGATGTCTACTTTGACATGTTGAGGGGGTTCAACGAGGCAATTGCGGTGGAATTCGCACTGAATCTGGAAGAAGAAAGTTCTCAGGTCCGCGGGATAGAAGTCCTTGTTACAGAGGAAGCCATTGCAGAAGTTAGTGGGATCCCTTAATATGGATAGAGATGATTTTCAAGGAGAACTTCCCTCCCAGAGTTTCCTGAAGCCTTTTTGCAGGCAGGAGAAAGCATTGCTCAGAAGGGGCGAGGATATGAACGAAACTCGTTACCGCATCCATGGGGAGAGGTAGTAGAGATTGTAATAAAGTATATAACTTGCGAGGGGAGGTACTCCACTATGTTTAAATATCATCTCCGGGTATTAGCTCACCTCTGATTCCCCCAAGCAAAGGCCTTCTCATTAAATGTGCATTATTTCCTACTAAGGAGTCTTCAGCTGATGGCACAGTCTGCTCAATGGTCGCGACAAGTGATGGTGGTCATTACCCACCACGAGCTGGTCCAGCTACTGGTGATGAATGAAATTAGTCGGATTCCAATTCCGTAGGAGCTATTTCTAGATTCCACAGAGGAAGAAATAGCAGCTGTTGTGGATGCTAGAGAAGAAGAACCAGAAGCAATGGAGGAAGAATATGGAGAAGGAGATTACTATGTTGACCAAGAGGAGCCATAAGAGATGGAAATGGGATCTGAAGAACTTGAAGAAGAGGCTACTCCTCAAGAGAAAGCTGCAATCGTGGAACCAATGGAGGAATACAGCTCGAATAAAGAAGAGGTCGTGGCCACCCCGACCATAGAACCAATAGAGGAGGATGAACCAGGATGAGAACGACTTGGAGCTAGGAGAACCATGGAAACTATGGAGGAAGTTCTAGGAGAACTAGGGCATGAGGTTGGCGTTGCTCCACAAGAACTAGCGTCAACCTTGGGACCAAACACTGTACAATCAAGGAACATGACTTAGAATAGAATTTTCGAAGGCCAGAATGAAGATCCTTGTCAGTTTTCCTTTTTCTCTTCTATTCCAAGAGAAGCAAGGTTATGGCGTTCCCCTCGACGCATAGAGGAAGATATCGTTGTTCCCCCTTTTTTGAAATTTGACAAGTTGACTAGAAGAAGAGGAGCTTGAGGATTGTTGGACTCCCAATAGGACTCTTTTGAAGGACAGCTCGGAGAAAAGGAGCTTGAAACATCACAAAGACCACAATCGGGTGGGATAGATGTTGCCTAGATGACAAGCATCTCGGAGACTGAAAGAGAAGAAGAGGCAGATATCCCTAAGGCAGGGGAACTTGGAGGGGTTCCAGTAGAAATATTAACAGGTGATCATCTCAAAAGGGCACCACTGGTCGTAGTGATCACACAACAAAAGGAAGCATCTGTGGCGAAGAGGAGGGACCAAGCGAAGCAGTTCCGAAGAATTAGCCAGTGGTAAGGTTGGGCGAGAAGGTCGTAAAACAAGAAATAATTGAGGAAGAACGAGCAATGGAAGGAAACCCGGCAGTGAACGTAGAAGAAGCTTTCCCAAGGGATTTACCTCTAGCTGAACCAGTTGCAGAAGCTAAAGAGGTTTTGGTTAAGCAAGAATGGGTGGAGTTGTGTGAACAACGAAGAATATCTATCAAACAAAAATACCAGCTGCAATTCAGAGAAATAATGCAGCTCAAGATAGAGGTTAGGAAGTTGAGAAAACAGGTACATAAATTGCAAAAGCAGGTGAAGAAATACAAGCAGTGGGCCAAAAAGTCCCAAGCCACAGTAGTTGAATTAGGGACTCAAGTGGACCAAATAGCCACAACTTCTACTACTACACAAACAGGCTCAGTTGAGCAACCATTTGAAGATCGTGAATATGCCCTAACAGCTGAAGTGCAGACCTGGAAATCCACTGCAGCACAGTACAAAGCAAGGTAAAAATAACTCAAGAATGATCCTCAACAACCATTTTTGAATACGTGGAGCGTATAGATGTCATGAGGTTGAGGCATGCGAAGCAATAGCTCAAGATGGAGCAGCTGGAAGGGAAAGTGGTAGAATTGAAAGCTAATAAGGAGCAGATGTTTAACTTAGCACAAGAGGTGATGTCATGTCGTTCCCCTACTTCTTGTTATTATTTATTCTTACATGAATGTTTTCTTTTCTTCTGTATGGAGAGCATCAAGAATGAAATCAGTTATGAAATAGAGGATGGTGTACAATTCCTTCGCATATTGAGGAGCCATGATTTGCCAACTAAGCATTTGATGTGTGAATTTACATGCATGGGTATCCACTATGCATAGATAGAGGATTCAAGCCAGTCCCATATGTGGGAGACATTCATCTGAGGGCTCTCACCTCTTACACGTTTAATCAAATCAGTTGGCAGAAGGCTTTTAATAAATTTGAGTCCAATCAGGTTACAAAGCCCTTTATAGTAAGAGGAGAACATCAAAGGTCAATAACCATGTTCAATAAACACAACACCTTTTTGGGAATTGTTGGAAACAACGAAAGAATGCTAAGAACACAAAAATGGTGCCTTGATCTTTGTGTCAAACAATTAGTCATGTTTCAATATGAAGCCCTTGATTGTTGTCAGAAAAGATGGACGATGTCACCTATAGCTGTCCGAAATAGGGAACCGTTTGGAGCACCGAATTTTGCACGAGCACTCAGCAGTGTGCCAAGGTATGTGGCATGTGTCCGAACATGCAGGGTCTGGTAGATGGGGATCTGGTTCCAGTTCCCCACCATCTGGTTGCCATTGGAAAATTACACCCTAGCATATAATGTTCCGGGTGATTAGTGGAAGGAAATCCTCCTCTCAAAAGATTTTAAGGTCCCAGGGACAGAGATCGCCAAAGAGTATGATCTCGCTCAACTCCAGGAAGCTAACAGTCTGCATAACCTAGAACTGTGAAGGCAGTGAGTTGCATGAGGACATGCAGAAGGCTAGTTGGGGGGAGATGTTGGGCACCAAATGAGGCTATCTTTGTGTTGCATTTCCATCCCTCTTTTTTTCCTTTTTTCACTTATTCATCTGTATTTACTATGCTAAATCCACAAGGTAATTACCCCTTTCTTGTCTGTTGGAATATTTTATTAATGAAGTAAAGTCATAGGGTTTTTCCTATTCACAGCACTAAAATTCATGTTTCACTATAGATTCTGGAGAACAAGTACTGATCTTTTAGCATCCTGGAGGAGATCCGCAATTCACAGCAATGACCAGCCATAAGGAAGCTGTGTAGCCGAAGTTGTAGATCTCCCTGAACCATTCTTGGACCATTCTCTGATCTTGTTCATCCGGTGCTGGCGCTGTTCTGAACCGATGTATATTTCTAGGTATATGGTTACCAGGTTTTGGGGAAGGATGTTGTTCTCCTTCGCTTTGTATTAAAGACAGGTTATTCCTATAGAGAGGGAGGAGGCTCCCCATCGATATTGTAATAGTTTTCTTCCAGTTAATAATATACCACTCCTTTTGCTTCTCCACTCTTCGATGTGATTAACGCAACCCTGATTAAAGAGTTGGGGCAACTCTTCTGATCAGGTGTTGCGTAGTTCCTGTTGTGTGTCATTTATCATTTTATGGTTGCTGTTGCAGATTGTTATTTCTTGTAATTGTTTTTCTTGAGTACTACAGTTAATTTCAGTTTTACAGCAATGTTTTGAGTATTAATCACGAACCTTTGGTTGGTGACAGATGGTAACCTTGCCCCTGCATATACTTTACATGTTTCCTTGAAAAGGATATGCACCCGGATTGATAGATTAATGTAGGAAAAAGGGTGAATAGATTGTTCATACCTGGACCCCAACAACATTCACATGCTTCGTCATCATCTTCAACAACGTTTCTTCAAGAAGTCATAACTTCTTCATTTGAAAGCCGTTTTCAGAGCCGTTTTTTTTAATCGACCTAATTTTTCAACATCTTTCCATTTGAACACTTAGTTTTAGCATCTACGGCTTCAGCTTTTTTTAAAATGGAAAGTCCATTCCAAGTTATTCTTGACAGCACTAACTAATTTCAATGGTTGTCCTACATTATGGATTTACTTAGAAGTAAAGGTCTTTATAGAATAGCCTTAGGCCAAGAATCTAAACCTAAAGATGAAGATAAAGCAGTCAATTGAGAAAATAATCAAGATCAAGAACGTGGGTTGATAGGAATGTCTATTTCTTCAGACTTTAGATTCCATATCTCAAAACTTGATACTCCTGATGAAGCAATGAAACTGCTCAATAAAGTTTTTAGAATTAAAAATGAAATTAGAGCCCATCAACTCGAAAATGAGTTACTTACATTGGATCCCAATAATGTTTCTTCCATTGAAGATTTTTTGTCCAAGTTCAAAACCCTTAGACTTCTCTTCGAAGGTGTTAAGGTTAAGAAAGAAGATGGCAGCCTTATCTATTCCATTCTTACTAAGTTAGGACCAGCCTACTCTGTGTTTGTTTCCACCTTTCATTCTACTAGAGAAGTCTTTATTTCTCAAGGACAACCTTACAAGTCCCCCTCTTTTGATGTCTTTTGTGATTCTTTAATAAGAAAACAAGAAAAAATCTTACATCTTGGTCTTCTTAATACTGGAAACTCTTCTAAGAAATCCTTAGCAGCCCAGTAGCAACCAAATTCAAAGAATCTTAAGAAGCATTAATCTAAAAAGAATGGTCCTAAACCAAAGAAGGGTCCTAAGCAATTTCAGTCTCAAAATGAAAAATTAATTCAACAAAATGATAAGGCAAATAAAAACAAAGGGAAGAAGACTGGTACACATTGCAACTTTTGTAATTGAGACGGCCACTTAGAATCCAAATGCTTTAAGAAGAGGGAAGCCTTGGAAGCAGCAATGAAGAAGCATAACACCCATTTGGAGCACTCTTCAACTTCAACTTCATCTTCAGGGATAGCACTTTCTGCATGTGGTTGTTAAGAATCTCGGTCTAGTTATACACTAAATGTATCTTCTTCTTCCCATTCTCATGAGTGGTTCATTGATTCTGAAGCTTCTTATCACAATGGCCAAAAACAAAGCCATGTTTTCTTCTTTAAATGATTCTAACACCAAAAATATATATGTTGGCGATGATAGATCTCTTAGTGTTGTAGGGACTGGAACTATTCATCTAGACAATGGTCAATTTAATGATATTATGTATTCCTACCTTATCCTGCAACCTTTTATCTGTATATCAGATAACTCATTTAGGTGAAGGTAAAATCATTGAATTTTCACCTCATGATGTTGTAATTAAGGACCTATGAGATCCTAGACAACATTTTTGATGATTCTACAAGATTGTATAAGTTTAACAACTTTGGGTCATCAACTCTTCCCTCGGTATTTGTTGCTCATAATGATGAAGTGAGCAAACTTTGGCATGAGTGATTTGGTCACTTAAACTATCACTCCCTTCAAAATCTATGTAAAGAAGATATGGTGACAACTCTTCCTATGGTATCTTGCAGAGATGGTGTTTGTTCCGGATGTGTACTCAGAAAACATCATTGGAATAGTTTTGAAAAATGTGCCCCTTAGCACGCCTCAACCCCTTTACATCTTGTGCATAGTGATTTATGTGGTCCACTTCGAGTTGTTTCATTCTATGGCTACAAGTACTTCTTAACTTTCATTGATTATTTCTCTAGACGCACTTGGGTATACTTCCTAAAAATCAAGAGTGAAGTCTTTAACATGTTCATGGCCTTTAAGGCCATTGTTGAGAAACAATCTGGACATCAAATTCTTAAGTTAAGATCTGATAATGGCAGAGAATATGTTATCAACAAATTCATCAACTTGTACACTGAGCATGGAATTCAATTGCAACATATTGTTCCATATACTCCATAGCAAAATGGTATAGTTGAAAGGAAGAATCACACCTTAAAGGAAATGGCTAATTGTATGCTTCAATCTAAAGGACTTAGTCTTAATTTTTGGGCAGAAGCAATTAACTATGCAAATTACATAGTAAATCGCACTCCTACTAAGGTTTTAAAGAAAATCACTCCAGAGAGCATGGGTCATTTAAACAGATGTAAGTCCTTCATGTTTTTGGAAGTGAAGCAATGGCCCATATTCCAGATGAAGAACATAAAGCCTTAGAACCTAAGAGTGAAAAATGTATTTTTATTGGATATTCTGAAGATGTCAAAGGATATAGACTTCTTCCACCTAAATCCAAAAATGTTATCATTAGAAGAGATGTAAATTTTGCTAAAAATATATCAACCTACGAGCCTAGTTCAGCGGATGTGCCACCTCTCTATCCTTCTACTTCTAAAAATATTTATTTTTCAGATGATGATAGCGAGGATGAAAATCCTCCCCTACCTTATCAGGATCCTCCAACTCCTCAGCTTCTGAAATGGGTATGCGCTACTCGAGATGCAGCAAGTGATACTACAGATCAGTGTCATACATGTTCTTAGTTTGATAGAGCCTCTTCTTTACTGGCTCAAGCTTTAGGGAATTATGATCCTAAAACCTTTGCAGAAGCTTCAGGCCATCCAGATTGGGACGCGACTACGAATGAATAATATCATTCACTATTGGAAAATGATACATGGGACCTTCTTCCTCTTCCAAAGGGACGAAAATTTGTTAGATGCAAATGGGTTTACAGAACCAAGTTTGGACCAGATGGAAAAGTTGATAAACATAAACATTGTCTCGTTGCTAAGGGTTTTCCACATGTTGAAGGCATTGACTATACTAAAACCTTCTCCCATGTTTTCAAAATGAACTCTATGCGCCTTATTATTTCCCTTGCTGCCTCTTTCAAATGGGAAGTCCATCAGATGGATGTTAAATCCGCCTTCTTTCATGGGGACTTGCATGAATAAATCTATATGGAAAAGCCTCCTAGCTTTATACAAATAGACTCTAGCCTTGTATGTGGGCCTAAGAAATCCCTTTATGGTCTCAAGCAAGCCCCTCGGGCTTGGTATGCCAAAATGGATAACTTTCTTTTAGACACTGGCTTTCTAGGTGTCATTCTGACAATATTGTCTACACCAAGAAAGTGGGTAAGTCTCTTATCATTCTTGTTCTTTATGTTGATGATCTTATCCTTATTGGTAGTGATCCCAACCTTATAAACCATGTGAAGTCTAACCTTAAAAAGCAGCTTGAAATGACAAACTTAGGGCACTTGCATTATTTTCTTGGTATTCAAGTCTTGCAATCCAAAGAAGGTATTTCCCTTTCCCAGTCCAAGTATGTATGTGATCTTCCACACCACTTTCACATGGAAGATTGTAAGCTAGCCCAACGTTCACTCTGGAGCCCAACTTTCAGTCACTTGTAGTTCCCCTGAAGTTGATGCTACCTTATACCGTCAACTTGTTGGAAAAATTTTGTATCTGAACCATACCCGTCATGACCTTTCCTTTGTTGTTGGCATTATTGCTAGAGTTATGAAAAACCCACATGAAAGTCATTGGAAAGCAACTAAAAGAATACTTCATTATGTTCAAGGTACAATTCAGTTTGGGATTCATTACTGTGCAGAAGAATCTCCTCTATTGGTTGGTTTCACTAATTCTGATTCGGTTGGTGACCCTGATGATCGGAAGTCTACTATAGGTTATGTCTTCACTCTCGGTTCTAGGCATATTACATGGGCTTGCAAGAAACAAAGTGTCATTTCTCTTTCTTCAGCAGAAGTAAAGTATTTTGTCGTTGTAGAAGCTAGTAAGGAATCCCTTTGGCTTCATCAGATCTTGTCAAAGTTTGGTTTTCGGAAATAGAATCCGACTACACTTTGGTGTGATAATCAAAGTGCCATTCAACTATGCAAATATTGAGTCCAACATCAGCGCATAAAACACATTGAACTACACATGCACTTCATCAGAAAGCTCATTCGTGACCATGTTCTTGAAGTGCAATATTGTTCAACCAATGATCAAGTTGCAGACATCTTTACAAAGTCTCTCACAAAGGCGAAGTTTACTAAACTTCAATTTATGGTTGGAGTTTAGGAAGTTTTCACTAAGGGGGGATAGGATCTAATGCCTCCTTCCTTCTCCTATTGTGTCATCCTTGTACATCCTTCAATCCTATCCCAAGTTGTTCTTAAGGGGGGTGTTAGGATATTCTAACACATAGGAAATAGTCAAGTATAACTTGGTCTAGTGCATAGTTAGGTAAAGTGTGTTTCTTTACTATGTAATTTTTGTAACTTACAATCTGACAGTCACGATATGTTCTAGACATGAAGTGATCTGACGGTTCATTCCCTCCTTAGTATTACTGACACTTGATCTGTGGCTTAACACCCGATTGGTCCATGATCTATAATTAAATAGCATGGAGCATCATTTGTAAGGTGATCGTTCATGAGAGAAGCTTATGTAAATTTTCTTTCTTTTACATTAATAAATTTCTTGAAGGGGTCGTGTTAGCTCAGGCCGTGGACTATTTCCCTCTTTGAGGGTTTTAACCACGTCAAGAACACCGGTGTATTGATCTGTGATATGTTTGTGAGTGGTGTCCTTTGGTGTTCTATCTGAGGAACTTACCTTGTAAATTCATACATGGTATAAAAGCTATTTGAGGGCCAAATTCGTTGGTGATCCAAACCTGAAGCCAATACAACTGCATCTAATTGTCATTTCCTTGATCTATTGTTTTTGACCGCTTTCGGTCCAAGAGGATTACTCTATTGTGTTAGGTGAATCTATTCCGGTGAGGAAACCCTTTCTTTTCACGCGAAAAGGTTTCTGGTATCCCTAGCTACGTCATTTTTAAGATCCGGAGGGATACAGTCTTTATTTGCAGATTTAATTATTTATCTTTCTATTTATTTCAGTTTATTTATCTCCCTGTTTTTATTACCAGATCTATACCTTTCATTTCTGTGTAGATTATTACACAAGAATCCTTCTTTTTCCTATGAAGTTGTGCTAACAACCTGTTATTCAACTAATAAGAAACTTCTTGCAAGACCACCTTGTTAGTCATATAGTGTAGCATAACATGGGGAGAAGTTTGGCATCTAAAACATCTTATATGTTGGACACCTAATCCTCAATGGGTTAGTGTGGAAGCTGAATGGACAAAAGGAGTCCAAGAGACCTTAGGATGTGGAACCCAACAGTCACATAATGTACTATAAATGTATATCTCTTGTTAATAAAAATTGTACTCTCATGATTTATCTTTCATATTTCTCTCGCTCCCCATGTGTGTTTAACATGGTTTCAGAGCAAGCGTATTCCTGCCCTGCATAATTATTTTGAGCCATTTTTTTTATGGCTTTTCTGTGCAAGTCAGTTATGCATTTCATGAATGTTTTATCAGCCGTATTTTTGCTGCATTCTCTGTGCACAATTCCCCAAAAAGAAAATTCTGACATATCAGAGCCAGTGCTTTCATAACCTGCACAATCTAATTTGAGTCATTCGTCTCTGTCTTTGTAGACTCTGTCTTTGCATGTCAATTTTGCTTTTGTGCTTGTGAGAATTGCCATTACTATATGCTAATGTGAGCTACTATGTCCTACCAATACTGACAATAACAAGCATTATTTTAGATGCTCAGATTTATTCATGGGTGTTCAAATCCTACTGAATCCATTTCCCTAGACCTGACACTCTCAGGAATCTATCTCTCTAATGCACCATCTTGCATGCTCTTGCATATCCTGTCACAACGCACCTCCCGCCAAAAATATCTACCAATTGCTAATCTCCTTATGTGCAATGCAACAGGGCCACCGTTCTCTTGGTCTTGAATTTAAGAGCTTTATCAGTTGAACCGATCCTTTATTCCATGGCCACCAGGCAGTGGATTATAATCCCAGCGTTTATCATATTTTGATGCTAAATTTAACAAATTCCTTACAGGTATATCATGATACTAGAGGTGCAATGGAGAACAATTATTTCCAAGTACTGGATCAGAATGTCGTTGTTATTACAAAACCATTGAAACAACATTTATAATTACTAAGGAAGAGGGACGATTTGTATCCGTACACGCTATTAGAAAAATAAGTTGTTGAATCTCTGTTCTCCATGTTAATATTTATGGCATGGAACAATCCTTATACAGGTAAGTGTTATTGTGCCTTTTGTTGCCAAAGCGCCACTGATGTTTGTGTATGTCTCGTTGCTAATTTGCACTACTAAACTCCGTGTTCACCACAACAAGAACGGAGGAGGAGATTGAATGCTCAGCAATAAGATTGGTTCTGAGTTTTCCTGTGAATACAATGATGTTCCGACCAATCAAGGAACTTAAAATGCTTAGTAAATATGCTAACTGAATGTAAACTATTTCAAACTACATTGTGTCTTCAATGAATAACATTGTGACAAAGTAGGAATATCCCAGATTTCAAATTGACTGTTGGAAAAAGGAAGGGCGAAATTATTTTATATACATAATTTTGAATGAAAATTTCGATGAATAGATGTTGGCTATGAGACTAGCGATGAATGCCTTCTAAAGGTCGTGACTTGGTATGCATTATCTTCTGAAGCTCTATGGATTATACATGACCTCACTTTGTTAAAGATTCATCCAAAGAATTTTCCAACTTTCTAAAGTTTAGGGCTTCAGTTAAACAAAATCATTTCCTATATTGTTTGTTGTTGACATATATATTCCAACTGTTCAACGCTTTATTTTATCAATCACATCAACCTAGTGTATAGTGTTTAGTGAATTAGAAGTAGAGCTAGTTGTTGGCGCGAGGCTCTGAAGAACGGGATTCGATCAGGGGCCGAGGGGAGAAGAAGCTCTCCAGATCTCCGCCTGCATGCAATTCTTAGTATTTGGCTTCGGCATGAACCTGCTAAACAAAATCATCTTGTAGTACTCTTCACGAGCTTAAGGTTTCTGCTCATGCTACTTCTGTGCATGGTAAAACCCTAAGAAGGATCATTTGAATTTGAGTTTGTGTTTATACTGTTTATGTCGTATAGCAAAATCTGGAGTAATATAATCTTGTAATAAAGGAAGTTTATTTCCATTACAATCCAGACAAAATCCTAATTGGAATTTTAGGATTTGAGTAGGGGTGTGGATCGACACCGAATTCATGTTCTATGTCGCCAGGGCTATCCATTGACACCAGTTTTGGTGCATTCGGGCGAAGTTTCTGTTACATTTAAGCTATAAAAAAAAAAAAAAAAAAAAAAGGAAAAACATTACTTGCATGCCATCCCCGAGGTTCGAATTGCAGTTTGATGCGATGAAATTCGGTGGGAGTCCACTATTTTTTGCAAGAGTCATTCGCACAACATCTAGAGCATCTGCAAATGCCCAAACTGCATACTGCTCCACTCCAGGAATCTTCTCAGCGGTAGCTTGAACAGCAAGTGAACATGAAATTGTTGCAGATCGACCACCATTGAACAATCACGAATCAAGTTCCTGGAAGCATTTATTAGAAGGATTTTGAGTTCAATTGTCTCAATTAAATCTGTATTCCATTTTTGTTAAACATTGAACAATTTGGAGATAGTGTGATGGTCATTTCAATTCAATTCTGGAATGTGCTTTGATCAAAATCCTGAGCTATAGAATCCGTTTTGAGTGTTAAAGTTCTGCGAAAAGACCGTGTAATGGATTGCGTTACTCCTGTTTTGAGTTGAAGGTTGTAAACATGAATCTACTATGCACAATGGACTTAGTCTACTATGTTTTGGAATGTTCAAAAAAATATCACTGATCAAAATAGAGAAGAGTAACAACATTGCGGGTTTCCTTTATTTGATACCCCATTGTTGTAAAGCAGCTGGATGTAAACATCGTGTATGAGATTTGTAGAACAAAGAACGAGATTTGGAGCAGTGTGGTCGTGTTATACAAATATGTTGAAGATTAAAATCATGTGCGTTATTTAAAAATTGAACGTCTATCTCCTCGGCACTATTTTTGAGCTCAACAAAATTCCACAGAAACACTTCTATTTCGGGTGTATACATTCAGTTAAGTGACTGTCTAGTGGACTAATTTTTTGTGTAATAAAAAAAAAAAGAGTGCATTTTTTGTCATTTGATTGTTTTTACAAATACACTGTTGATTTGATTGTCTGAATAATGGAGAAAAATCATGGATTATTAGAGTTATTAAGAACTCTAATCTTATCTACTAATGGAAGTACAGTTAAAGTCAACAAAAACACTCTCGGAGATATTCAAAAATCTTTACAATATGCACAGGAAAAGATCAATTTTTTGTAGCTTGAATCACAGCTACAGCAAGAAGATATTCCAAAACAGAATGTGAAATGCCAACACTGTGACCGAGTTGGCCATCTGAAAGATCACTGTTTTGATCTTCATCCATGTAAGCATTGTCATAAAACTAGTCATTCTTCAAACAGATGCTTCAAAAAAAAACGTCCTACAAGAACAAAGATTCATCTTGGATGGATCGCTTCTTGGCAATGGGCATCAACAGCCAAGAAGATATTTCAAACACATGTCAGAACTTGTTCTAGAGTATTGAACAGTCTTGCAATTGAGTTTTCTCCATCATCTCACCTTGTATCTGACAGGGGGGGAAATGATGGTCATCTACAAGCTTCAAAGTCACATCAAGCAAGCCTGAGCCACAACCTGTCACAACAGTTCCAGAGTTGTAGCCAGAGACAAAGATGCCCGTGAGCATGCCTTCAGTTGGCAATCTGGGACACTTCCTCTAGCAGAAGACTTCAGCTTCTTGCCAATTTCGAGAGAATTCCAGGAACAAAATTGAGAACACTTCCTCTAGCAGAAGACTCCAGCTTCTTACCAGTTTTGGAAGAGTTCCAGGAATTGCATTATGCATTCCAGAGTTGTTGGTCATCGTTAAACCATCCCAAGTTGAGACTTCCCTTTTCAAGTTTAAGTTCTCCCTTTTATGCAAGGTGAGACCTCCCTTTATTGGTTGAAGGTTTCCCTCTTCAAAACAATAGGAGCACTTCCCCTAGCAGAAGACTTCAGCTTCTTGCCAGTTTTGGAAGAGTTATGGGAATTGCACTAAGTGTTCCAGTGTTGGTGGTCATCCTTAAACCACCGCCCTTTATACCAACATTTCAGAGAGCACATTCAGCGTAGTGCTGCCATGCATTTGTGCACATTTTGTATTAACGCTCTCTTCTTGGACTCATACATAACCCTTCGGATTAAGGTGGGGAATGTTGGACACCTAATCCTCAATGGGTTAGTGTGGAAGCCGAATGGACAAAAGGAGTCTAAGAGACCTTGGGATGTGGAACCCAATGGTCACATAATGTACTATAAATGTATATCTCTTATTAGTAAAAATTGTATTCTCGTGATTTATCTTTCATATTTCTCTCGCTCCCCATGTGTGTTTAACATTATAAATGGTCATATGGTGTGGAAAACCAATCAATGATATCATGCAATTCCTCCTTCACTTGGTCGGTCATTCAAGGAGGGTCAATCTCATAGATCCTATGAAATATAACTCCAAAGAGATGCTTCACCCATTTTTCATATACTCCTCTAAAACTTGACTCTAATAACACCCTGCAATGGAAGTAGACAGGAAACTTATCTTGCGAGTTCCAGCTCCAATACATCCCTGGGAATGCATACCAGACACACATCCCATCCAATAGATACGCTAATATGTAAAACTTTTGTGCATGGTTTTCCCTTAGAGTTGCTTTGGCCTGGCCAACATGTCGCTCCAACTCAAAAGAAATGATTTCAGCCCAATAAAAGATTCTTCCGCGGGTGGCAACCAAATTTAGCATGAATATCCAATTCTCTTTAAACACTTCTGCATTTTTTCACCCGTGCAACCTACAACACATGGCAATAAGGTACTAATATACATCCTTCAAAATCTTAGTTGGATAAACTGCACTCAGGAAGTGTCGTAACTGGGAGGGCTCTCGGCACCAAGACTTGATGTTCTCACTTGTGTTGAGATTGGCCCATCTAGTATAGAATATATTATTAGCATATTTTGTAGGTTTCAACATCTTGTAATAGGTATGCATGTCCTCTCCATAGTAGGTGGCAATCTCACCACCACTTTCACTATGAAGCATTAGGTTTGAATCATCCATGTGAGATAAGTTCCACTCAACTGCCTCTGCACAAGGCATGATAGGAAACCTGCATGCAATCTTATGTATCCTAGACCGCTTTATGTTAATGTAGACTCCTTTTTCTTCCAAATTTTCAAGGAACTTTTTTTGCATGAATATGTCTTTGATCTCCTTCCCCATGACCTTGAAATATTTTCCTATGAAACATTGTGTATTTGTAAGCATGGGAATGATAGGCTTTGTAACCTCCACTACTTCTTCAATGCTTGCCTCTCATACTTCTTTTGAAGCCACTCAAATGGTAGTGGGAGGCATCGTTCCAACTAATGATGATAGAGTGATGAGACCAATAGTTGGAACAATTGCATGTGGAAGCACACTCATGGAAACTTAGCTTTAAGAAATATTCTCTCTACTATAAGTAGTAACTTAGCATATTGTGTCCAAAGAGAAATCAAGCGTAGCTAAGAGCATAAGCCTATCAAAGACAGGACAGGGTCACCATTTAGGAAAGAAAATTGCATCAACACAAAAGAGGGCACATATCAAAACAAGAGTGAAAGTTCAAGACTCACAAGATACCTTCAAGGTGCACTAATGTGCTCAAACAAGAGAGAGAGAGAGGTCAAGGGAGCAAGGTGCACTGTCGAAGCACGAAGGGGTTCGTGGTGCGCTTGTGTGCTCAAAAGGATAAAGTAGGGTGCAGGGGCGTAAACCGAAGGGTAACGAGATCAGGCTTTGGGCCTTCTTAGTGCGCTTGTGTGCTCAAGAAGAACTAGGACGGTGCTGGGCGCATAGGTGAAGCACAAAGAGGAAATCACTCATTGATTCAGGGTGCACTTGTGTCCTCAAAGAGGGCACAATTCTTCGAGCTAAAGGAGTGTGTTCAAGAAGAAAACTTAATTTTTGGGGTGCAACTTTCCAAGATAACAAGCCCTTCGTTTCCAGAAGTGCGTTCTTGCTTGAAAAGGCTCAAGGATAGCTTAAACAAGTCCAGCAACAAGATGAAATGATTGTAATGCTGAGATGAAGGATCTACAAATACTTGCATATTCTATCACAACCATGACCAGAATGTGAAGAGTTACAGAATGAAAAGATTCATAACCTTCGATAACATATTGATAATTATTCTAGGAGAGTGGACTTAAATGCCAACAAAAAGAGCAAGATCAATAGTAAAAAATTCAAAGGAAAGTGAAATAATCGACATGAAAAACTTACTTGGAATATAGATCGATCAAGATCTCCCTGATTCAAAGATGTACGCTCAACCCATATGACAATTATTATGTGAAATAATGATTAGCTAAGTTGATTATGAAGAGATCTTATGCAAAAAAAATCCATGCATGCTTGCCAATTGTCAACAAATGAATGAGTTAGTTAGATGAAGTAAAGTGGGCTCATATTTTCTAGGAGTGCACCCACATGCACAAGAAAAGCGCATGCATGAGGTTGAAGAGGGCACAGTCCTTCAATTCGAAGGAGTGCGCTCAATTAGAGGGCACACTCACTGAGCTTGAAGGAGTGAGCTCCACTAAGGCACAATTGGTCAGCTCGAAGGGATGCGTTCAACTAGAGTGCATTTGCATGTCATATTGGAGTGCACTTTTGCTATAAATATATTATTTTTCTGCTTTTGCGAGTGTGATGCATGTCTAGCAAAGGTTGTTGCTAAGTCGAGAAAAGATATGTTTTTCCTATCTCTATATAAGATGACACAAACGCTTCTAAATATATGATGACAGCACTTGGAGAACTTGACTTAGAAGGAAACGGCACTTCAAAAAAAAACACAAGGATAGTCAACCGAACAACATGTTGAAACTACGTAACTTGGAATAAGAGTACATGTAGGCTCCAAAATGAAATTAGGAAAGAAATTTGGAGGGTAATTGTCATAGCGATGACGCTATTTATTTCACCAATTCTTTTTCCAATTCAAATTTTCTAGGTGAGAGAAAAATGCATGAGAGAGTAATAGAAGAGAGCATAGAAGATTAAAAATTAGGAAAAATCTTTTGATAACTCCTCCCTCTTATTTTTATAATCACACCATGACCCTTCATCTTCCTAACCTTTCAGCTTCTTAGGAAGACTAGCCTTCACATTAAAGGTAAATATTCACCCAAGAGTACCAAGTCTATTTTTCCCTTTAAGAACTTCCCCACAAAGTTCCAAGGGTGCTACAATGCTTACCCTTCAAACATCTATAACTAAAATATAGGAACATGAGCACAACAATGGAGGCCACTCTAAACTCCTAGGTGATCATATGTTGTGAAACTAATGGTGTTGAAGATCAAATGTTTCGCCTTGATGCACGCACCTAAATAAAGTCTTGAAGTGATTGAATCTACAATCCACCATCACGACATCATGAATTTCAAAGCAAAGTTGTTCCAACACCTTTTAGTGTAAATCAAGGAAAGAGTGTTAGAGGGTCAAATCAAGTACATTGTCCCACACCTCCCATAAATTCCAATTTTCTCCATATAGCCACAATGCTTACCCTTCAAACATCTATGACTAAAATATAGGAACATGGGCACAATAATGGAGGCCATCATATGTTGTGAAACTAATGGTGTTGAGGATCAAATACTTTGCCTTGATGCATGCACCTCAATAAATTCTTGGAGTGATTGAATCTATGGCCCACCCTCCTAAAATTGTGAACTTCAAAGAAAAGTTGTTCCAACACCTTTCAGTCCAAGTCAAGGAAAGAGTGTTAGAGGGTGAAATTCCAATTTGCTCCATACATCCCCATCACCCATGTGTGAATCATTCAGTAAAGCACATGACATTTGCGTACAAAACACTAATGTCATCAAAATCATATCATTTTATAATATCTGAGAATGAAATTCTAGCATCAATAACACTCAAATGACCCAAGCCATAATTGATAACTCATCATGTGCATGTGCGCTAAGGTGGTATCCTATCACACTAATTATTGTTAGTAACATCAAGTTACAAAGATAATCATCAAAATACATAAACATGATAGAAGATCATGGAAATCATCAATAAACACATGCAACGTAGTCATCAACATAGTCTACTAAAATCAAAATAAGTACATCATAGGTCCTCATCACATGAAATAACAAGAGAAAAATCATCGTTGTTGATATCCTCAAAGAATAATGTAAATGTCATAATATTGTCTCAAAGTTAAGATAATGTAAATCTCAAGTAAACTAGAGTGGGACATTACACCATGCCTTGTGTTGATGTATGGTGTCTCTTCTCCCTCTCCTTAGCATTTATTTTATAACTTTGCATTGACATAGATCCTTAACCCTAATCTCCAAAGTGATTGATGGTTGAGATTAGATCTTTCCTCACTTGAGATCAAGGGTTGAGATTAAAATATAAATATTAAAGTAAACATTTTGTTTTCCCTATAGTGAACTTTGTTATAACATAAAATGACCACACCCAAAGAAACCTTAACTTATTCAATCTCGTCCTTAGCTCCTTCAAAAAGCTCAATCTTTCTGCATTAAGTTTTTGTAATAATAATAAACTACACATGCACACAAAATAATAGAGTGGTAATAATAATAAAAGTGATGTGTGTTTGTATGTGTGTGTGTTCAAATTTAAAATATTGTAAAAACTTTTATGCCCATTAAAAATTCAAACCACAAAAATTTTCACTCGCAATTTTTCATGGAAATAATATTGCATAAAGGATACAATAATTTAATGTATTTCTTAAGCCTTGTGCCCAAACTTTAAACCATTTAGTGGGATCATGAACTTGTTTTTAATTTTGGACCTAGGGGGAAAAAATCACTAAAACATGCCACATCAATTGGAGTTAAACCACCTTGGTAATTTGTTTTGCCCCTCCTCCATTAAACTTTGTTTACTTTGCGCCCCACCCCTCCCAAAATTACTCAAGGTCATTGAAAAGTGTGAACCTTTTTAAAAAGTTTTACCACACAAGAATTTAATTAATATGTTGATATTTTATGCTAGGTGATTTATAATAATAATAAAGGGTAGTAGAAAATAGCTAAAACATGGCTTACAAATTCAAAATATTGTTTTTATTTGTGAAGTCAAACACCAACCACAATCACCAGAGTCAATGATGCATCAAGCACCCACACAACAACATATGGTAAATATCCTTGTGGACAAAACCCCCATTATGTAAACTAATGTAAATAGAAATATTTAGTTGATGTGGGATTGTAAAACAAAGGAATTTGGGGCAAAAAGGAAATGAAATTTGTGACCGAGTTGGGAATGAGTTGGCAAAAAATAGAATCACAAAAAAATTATGTACCAATTTTGGAAGCAGTTAAAAGGAAGGCATATTTTTAGCATTCAAAGGCCATATATGCAGCAATTGAAGAATTTGAAAAGGGAAGGAGGAGGAGCTATACTTTTCTAGTAGTAAGCAGTGGTATTGTAACAAACCTTGAAAGGTTGTTTGTAATTCTAAAGACCAATGAACTTTCTTGGGATTCATTGCTCATTTGTGGAGCGTTGTTTCTCTCTATTTTATGTGTTTGAAATTATCATGTAATCATGTCTTTTCTTTTAATTATGAATGTAATATTTGCAAGCCAAAGCCTTACACATTCAAATATTAGCAGAAGAAATTATGTGTTATAGATTTCCTATGTTAATTCTAGTCTTGCATAAATTGTTTATGCAATAGGTAGAGTATAGGGAAAGGATTTTGAGATTGTTTTCGCCCCTTTTAACATATCTTTAGGGAATATATTTCAAAGATTAATTTCATAATTATTTTGCTTGACCCATCATTTTATGTCCAACAAACTTCTTCCATTTCAACTTGATAGAGACTTCCTTACGCATTGTTGAGTCTAAGATCCAATGTTTTTCTCTTTCTCTTCCACCTTCCATTATCAACATTTTGGTTTTTTCAGATGAGACTCTAGTGCCCAATGAATTAGGCCTATAATATCAAGTTGTTTTCCAGTCCCTTGTCATCTATATTCTCAGCCTTGTTTCTCCTCTTTCTTACCTTTTACATCTATCCACTAAGCTTAGTGCATAGGTTGTTACCTAGACAACAAGCAACTAGTTATCTTGAATATGATGAGGGAGCATCAGACCCAAGGGCTAGTTTGAGGCCAAAATGTTGGTTTGAGGTGCCGTGAAATAGTTGCTAAATATCCAAGGAACTATTTGTTACAGATCCATTTGGACACATCAATCCGATCATCCAAATCAGTGTTTTAGGGCTCATCAAACCCTTATTTCAATTACTACAGGCCCTAAAGAAGTCACCCCTTTGAATGCCTCCTTCCCAGAAAGTTTCATGACTTGAAGACATCCAGAAATAGCTTCTAGAGGGACCAGCGCAGGTAGGCCCATGTAAGGGTGTGTTGCAGAGCAGTTAAGTCCACGCCAGGGTGCTCTGCAGAGCATTTAGGCTTCCTTTCACCTGCGTTGGGCGAAATTGAGCAAAATTCACATAGGGTTTGGGGAATATTCTTATCTTTTGGAGTTGTTGGATACCTATACCAATAGGTTTCATATTTCATGATGGGAAAATTCAAATGCCATATATGCTCTGCTTTGCTGATACAAAGATCCCATATTTCCAAGGAAAAGCAAGGTGTGTACATGCCCTCATGTTTATTAAATTTTGATGGATGGTCCAACAGTCTAATCTGGATCATGCCATGTTTCAATTTTCTGTTGTAGAATAGAGAAAGAAGTCTGTCCAAACTGTTTAATCTTGGCAGATCAATAGTTAGGCAGAGAAGCTAAGGTTCCCAACTGCTTAATCTGGGGCCTTGGAAGAAATAAGGGTAGTGCTAGATAGGAAATCAAGGAAAAATCCAATGGAAAAGAAAAGGCACATAAGGGTCTGCAAGTCCAAGTGCACCCTCCAAAAAGAAACAAAAAATGCTAGGCAAGTAGATGGGTAGGTAGGTGGGGTTGCAGAAGTGGTGTTCTTTTCAAACTGAATCATGCTGGTCAATACAAGGAAAGCAACACAATGGAGCATGTCTAACTTCCCTTTTTTCCTGATTTATCACTCATTTCTAACATCCCTTCACCAGTTGTGGTCATGTAAGAATTCAAGGTTTTATGGTCCTTGTTGCTTTTAAGAGCCACATTTCTTGTGCAAAATTCTTTTCATTTTGATCTACTCCCTAAACTAAGTTGTTTTCAAGTAAACTTAGTAATATCACTCCTCATGCACCTTCTCCCTCCATATTAAC
>APFE031594907.1:96600-122755 GCA_000404065.3 Pinus taeda | reverse complement strand
AATGGCCCTGTAACTCCAGCTGCTCAAACTCAAGATTTCAAGAAACCAGTAGCCATAGACTCCATTGCCCAATGGACTAACTTTATCTGCAGATCTCCACTTTAAGTACAGAAAGACATCCTTCCAACCAAACACAAAACAAAAACCTATATTTCATAACTAGCCTAATATTTTCACAAAACAGAGACAAACCTTAAAGAGAGAGCCCTCTCTGATTACAGCTAGGCTAGAAGTTGTAATCCAAAGATTGGTTAGTGGTTACCCCGGCCGTATTCCCTTGGGAGTCATAGGGAACAACCTGGGTGTTAACAGGAGTAATCTAGAAGGTTCCCTCACTTATCAGCTCTTATGAGCTCGAAAATGGATGAGGAATGAGTTAAGGTGCATCCTATCCTCTCATCCCTTCCTCCATGGAACTAATTCTAATTGTGGAAGGCTATTCAATGCCACCATTTATGACAAAACCTCCTTCATCTCCCTATAAATTGACCACTCATCTAAGTGATCAGGGGTTGGATTATGTTGAATTATAAGGAGATAATGTTGCTATGAGATTTGGCTTTGAAGCAAGTATTATAATGTTACAAGTTTGTCATGCTTTTGATGTGATGTGGATGGGATCCAAGCTGGAGGAATGGCTTTGAATCAAACAGGAATGGTTGTAATTCCTTCTTCTATTCAATAAATTGTTTGGACCTTTCTCCCATATGTTTGTATTGTTTTATAATGCTTATGTGTGAAATGTATCTGATTCCATTCACTTATATTGAATAGATATTTTGCTTTGATCGATACTTTGTTTCCTGTTGTGTTTACATGTATTTCTCAAGCGTATTAAGTACAGGAAGGAGCGACGGGATCGATACAAGGGAGACGAGAGGAAAGCAAAACTACAAGTAGGTCTTCTGATCGTCTCATCTTATCTATTGCTTATAGGAAAAGACTAAAACACTTTAAATTGTTGTTCTAGATACAACTACTTATCCAGGGAATTAGTATTTATCCATAGATACCAAATTCTCCAAAACATTGTCTCAAGGATACAACGAGATCAATTAACTAACATGATAATTATGTGTTTTTCTAAGTTAAAACGTAGGCTAATATACAAAAGTAACCTCCTAACACTAGAGCAAGTGTCATTGGAGATTTATGTGCGACTTCTTGCATGCCTAGACACTTAGACCTATGCACTAGCACCTACCTGAGCTACAAACATCAACACTACCTCTTAGTAAGGGAAGTACTTTTTCCCCTTGAAAATGACTTCAATCCTAGCATTGCATCCATTGCCTTGGATGATCCCTTTCAACTGGAAGCCTTTCCTACCACCTGGTTTGGAAACATCCTTGAAGTATTACTCCCTTTGGTTCGATTCCACCTAACAACTAGAACCCCTAGCATGTTCTTTACTTCCAACCTGCCTCCTGACTCAAGATGGAATACCACCATTCCAAACTCTACATGTAGTTCTAAGTCCAACTCGGTTAGAATATCAAACAAGTTGCACGCTTCTGTCATATGCCTTGCAATTGCATTGTCTATCTATCACATACCCACCGACAATGTGCTTAAGGTAAGGTAGGAAATAAGTGTGAACTTGGTTTCAAACTTCCCAGTGAACTCTTCCTAAGCTTCTGCAAATGCGGTTATAGTTGATTTTGTGCCATTTCGCACCTTCTTCCCCTGTGGACATAGTGAAGCATAGTGTCATGTCTTATGACAGAAAAAACACTTGAACTTAGTCAAGTCCTTCTTTGGTTATGAGGTTGACTCCTTGGAACCTTTTTTCCTCGTTTCCCAGCTAGAAAAAGCAAGATTTGTATCATCCCCACACTTTTATTGTCATTTAGGGAGTGATTTATCTCAAATCTCTTTGTGAATGAAGTCATCCCGTAGTCTATTCTAATATGGTACTTTCTCTCAATCTAGAACACCCATCACAAAGGTAGCCCATGGTTTTGCAAAACTACTCAGGTCTATCCTTACAAGCTCATTATCTAACATGGCTACCCCAACAGCTCCAAGCTCATCTCGAAATTATTGACTCTTATTGAGGTATGATGCCATTATGTCTAATTCATACATCTTGGTGTTCTTGAGCTTTTCTATCAACGTCGCTTTTTAATTATCACTCTAATATAGATTCATCAAAGTGATCCACATCTCATGGGCATTATTCTTTCCTAATATGTGAGGGGTCACATGATCCTTCAACCCATTGTTCATCTTTCACATCTTTCAACATATGGGTTTGCATAGGTATAATGTCTATAAGAGGTGTAACTTGGGCTTTTACAAAATCTCATAGGTTGTTCTCCATGAGAACTAGCACTATTCTCACCTTCCATGCACTGAAATTATAAACACCCTCCAACCTATCCTCAAACCTCGGACTGATTGTTGTTTTATCGAAATCAGAAAATCACTTGAAAAAAAAATTATGGTCATGACACTTTGATTGGTATGGTCTCCCACTCTCCCTCTAAAAGAAAACCTTTGTCAATTTTATGAGTCCTTATCGCACCTCTAGCCTACTTCCTAGATTTGCAGCTATTGTTGCTTGACTACCTAGTGGCTACTCTAGCTCTCAATTTCTTTGACCTTGTTATAGCTTTCATTCACGCACTATATTCATGGTTGCTTGTGGCCACTCCCACACAAGGTTGCTTACTTTTCCCAACCCAATTCGCCTACGCACAATCTTTATCCAACACCACTATGGTCATTTTCTGTTGGTCAATTCCTACTCTATCGTGGTCGATCTTCTCTCTCTGCCTCGAACTATGACCCATGATCATTCCATGCCATTGACAAGTGATTCCATTGCCTCTACTTCCTTTACAACTAGCTAGTGTTTTCGGTTGAATACTCTCATCCACCCACACTAACACTATCAACTACTATCATTTGTTGCTACCAAACCATTCATGTTCTATCCAACGTCTGTTGCCTCCACTCACCCATGCATCGTCAGTCTCCTCATAAGTCGACCATAGTCAGATGCATTTTCTCTAGCAGTTGTATTTTCCTTGGCCAACCAGTTGTCTTCATTGATACCTATGCCTACTCCTCAGCCCGTGATCTCCATTGACCCCAACGTATCTATGCTTGTGTGTTAATGGAAATGTGAGCCCCTAACCAAATGTTTGATCTGACTCAATCTTTGACTTCTCCACAACTGCCCTAACGTTACCTACATGTTGTCTTTATACTACTCCCAACGACCTGCCTACACCTGGCAGGCACTACCATCACTACTTGACCATGCTTCCTTTTATCAGCATTCTTCACAACCTCTGGAAATGTGTTACGACTAGTCAACCATCAATTCCAGCAGTGACTAGGTGGGTTTAATAGCACACTCAAGTTGTTGGTCACTCTTCTCTCTCTTCTTTTTTCTGTTTTATTATTAAAAAAAATTATTTGAATTCAGCCACCCCCTATGCAACAATTTTTCTGTATTTGTACCATTGTACCATATAGCCAATTTCCTTTGGCCCTCAAACAAAAAAAAAAAAAAAAAACTCATCCAATCGCAACCAAATGTGGATCTGGTGAACCTATACCAACCTGGCTTCTATGTGACTCAAAGATTAGTTTTTAGAGTTTTTCACTTTAATTCCATTTTAATTTTTCTACAAACTTAGCACCCGACAGTTTATTTACCTAGTAAATTACATATCTACTGAATAAATGCACAGTGAAATTCTTAACATAAACATTCAATGGAAAAAAAAAAAAAAAAATGTTTACATCAATCTCAATCACAAGTGACACAAACAAATTATTCCCAATCAATGGGCTTTCATTAACATTCAGAACTTACTTAGGCTCCCTCCCGAGATAATGGCCCAACTAAAAAAAATATAGATTACAATATACCTTGGATTTGATCCAGCGAACCAGGCCCTAGATCGACCTCAAGCCCCTTGACTGGTATAAATATCTAAGTTTCCCTTATGCGCTTTCTCAAACCCGACACACTAGAGTATCACACTAATCATTAAGATGCCTCTCTTAATGCCTTATGCTAATGTATGGTCTCTTCTCCCTCTCTTTAGCCTTTCTTTTATAGCTTTACATTGAGCTAAAGGCCTAACCCTAATATCCAAAGTGATAGCCAATATTAGATCTCACCTCGCTTGAGATCAAGGGTTGAGATTAAAACATAATCATTTAAGTAAATATTTCACATTTCATGTGTTTGATTTAGCTCAATTTAACAATATAATAATTATGTGCGTTCCTAAGTCAAAACTTACACTAAGTTACAAAAACAAATTGCTCACACTAAAATAAGTGTCCTCAAGAGATCTATGGGTGACTTCTTTCACACCTAGACAATTGGGCTTGTGCAAAAGTACCTATTCAATCTAAATACACAAACACCTCAAATTTTGATGTTCATACCTAAACTAACAAACTACCTTTGAATGTTAATCCTGTCTCCCATAACTAGAAGTTGGCCATCTCATCTTGTCTCTTCAGATTCTACAAATTGTTCAATCTATCTCCATTTCTCCATTCATCATTAACCTCTTTTTGCAATCATGCACTCCTCTTCTTCATTGCTTTCATCTAATTCACTCACCACCAATATGTCAATGTTTCCTTTTCAAAGTGTAGTGCCCTTCCCTAGTCGACTGACAGTGATATGACATTAACATTTATTTTAGCCCTAAGGCCCACACATTATTCTTTGAGGATATCAGTTTGAGGATCACATGACTCTATTATTAGTGGTTGTGATGTTTATGTATTGTTTCCATTGATATTATGATGAAGATATCATTAATGGTTATGTATGTTATATGTTGGTATTATGATGATTGTAGCATTAATGGTTATTCATGTTCTCTATTGATATTATGATGATTGAAGCATAAATGGTTATGTTTGGTCTCTATTGAATTTATGATGATGATAGCAGTAAAGGATATGTATGCTCTCTATTGATATCATGATGATAATATCTTTGATGGATAGGCATGTTTTCTATTGATGTTACGATGTTGATAGCTTTGATGGATATGTATGTTTCCATTGATGTTATGATGGTGATAGCCATGATGGATGTGTCCCCTATGTTACCTACTTGCATTAGTTCTCGTTCGCAGTGAACAATGATGTGAATGACTAGGGGATGTTGATGATGCTATTATGACAATGACTAACACTGAGAAACTTTGTTACTGATGACTATTGAGTATGGCAGGAAACCACCAGAGACACTCGCATATGACGAGTTTATGACACCTAGTTTGATGAAAATTTATATTTTGTCTTTGAAATTCTAACCTACTATATATGTTTATCTATATTTTGGTGATATGTTAGTGGTTGCAGGCACATATTAGTTGCTTGGCCGAATGACTCACATATGGGTGATGGGGTTGTACAATTGGATGGAACTGCATGGGAGGGGTGGGACAATGTCCCTGATATCACCCACTAGCACTCCCACCATGACTTGGGCTAGAAAGGTTGAAACACCTTCACCTTGAAGATCACGATGTCATGAGGTTAGGTCCCAATGTTGGGTCGTTCATGAGAATTTTATCGGAGGGTGCGCATCAAGGCAGATTCCTTGATCCCCGACACTATTAGTCTCATTATAGTAGGAAACATAAGAGATGATAGTGGTCTCTATCGTTGCACCTATACTTCCCCTCGTAACCACTGAATGCTTGAAGGGCAAGTGGTGTGGCACCCTTGGAACTTCAAGGGAATTTATTGAAGGTCACAACCAACTTGGCACCCTTGGCATCACAAATAAACTGTTAGGCGTGACACCCTTGAAACTTCAAGGGAAGTTCTTGAAGGGCACGACCAAACTTGGCACCCTTGGAATCATTAAAAATAAATAAATTAATAAATATAATCAAGATATGAAACCAGGTAAATTCACACTAAGGGTAAATGATGTTAAAAACCGAGGTAATTAAATCAAGAATAAAACTTGGGTTAAGAGGATCATAGAAAGAAATAAAATATTTTACCTTAAAAACTCTACCATTCCCATGTTGGAAAATATTAGGTAGATAATGTAATTTAATTAGGTAAAAAGGAGAAAGAGGGACATAAATGTAAGGAAAAGTATTAATCCTAAAATAGTTAAACCTAATTAAGAGAAGAGGATTGTGAATTAAAATAATATTAATAAATTAAATTTTAGAGAAATTTAGAGAACCTCCATGTGGCAACAACCAACATAAGAATATCCATCTAAGAGATAACTTGAGTTAAATTAGGGAGTAGATAAGGGATCAAATCTTGACTTATCAACTGACTTTAGTAACAAACATAAATTAAGGAGTAAAAAAGGGGATCAAGAGACAACTAGGAGCAGAAATAAGAATCTTTTTGAGTTGAGGAAAAATATTAGTTTTAAATTAAAATTTAAGTAAATAATTTTGGAGACCCTTGATGAGAGAGTGGCACATGGGTGGGTGAATAATCAAACTATTGAATTATCAAAAATAATTAATTATGCATGAAATGCCAAGTGTCACCTATGAGGACTCCTATAAAAGAAGGGGCAAGCCATGGGAGAAGAAACTTTTTCTTTACCCTATTGTTGGATGGATGAGACTATGTCAGAGTAGTGACTACGAGCTATAGTGGGTTTGGTGAGATAGAGGACTTTAGAGAGGGGACTCTTGAGCCAAAGAGTGCTCTCCTCTACCAGCTAGTACATTCCTTCATTGTACAACTCCATTGCAGCTCGGGGGTCCGTGGGGAAGGAGAGTACCCAAGGAGCAGGTTGGGAGGTCAATCGGTGGATCATTGCATTCGGATTAAGCACGTCGACATTCACACTTGAAGGTGACTAACAATAAAGGAGGGAAAGTAACGGCAAGTCAAGTTTGAATCTCGTCTCCTGGTGAATGGTACCTATGTTGTTATAATATTCTTTTGTATGACTTCATTATGGTTTTAGTTAATAACATGTAAATTAGATGATATGTTCAATAAAGTGAAATTCAAAAAAGTTTTATATAATGCTTAATAATTTTTGAGTTCCCAATGCTATTTTCTTATGGTTGTATTTTTAGTATTTTTAAAATATATATATCTATAGGGTTGGTCCCTATACAAATTTCAACCCTCGTGATATCTTCTACTCTAATTTTACCAAATCTACTATCTTCGCAACATTACCAACACCATCTAGCAGCCCACGTGGCATAGGGTGTCTATTTGGTCATGCTCACAAATTATAAAAGAAGGAACCCCTCCTGTACAAACAAATTCTTAATCTATAAGGGTATATCCCTAATCAATCTATTGCATGCTCCCTTTTTGAACTTGGATTTTCTTGTTGCATAACCCTCATAAGACTTTGCAATAAACAACACAATGTAACCTTTGATAGTGATCTGTACTGAGAGTCAACTACATATGTGAGTCGATGGTCTAGTTGATGAAGCCCGCGTAAGTTTCAAGCACTCCACTATACCACCTTTTTTTCTTTATTCACATAGCCAAGTGCTTATTCAAGCCACTCCAACCACTTATATTTGTTTAACCACAAGCTCAACCTAGAGAACCTCACAATGATCTTTTCTAGGACTTTCAAATAAAACCTTATGTCTACACCAATGAAGATCTCGCCCACACAACTCTAATTCATGAACTATAAAACTTGCAAAATTCTTTTCCCTTTAGTATTGCAAATTCAAACAAAAAAAAGAACCATAATTTCATCCTATCGTTCTTCCTCCCTTAAAGCACAAGTATCAACAACGAAACCATTTGTTGGTTTTTTTAAAGACCCAAGGTTATCATCAGATGTCCAACAAAGCGCTTTGTCGTATTCAAGCATAATGGTATATTCAACTTCCCAAAGGGAGAAGGTCTCATCTGAAGCACAATCAAAACAATTAATGTTATTTTTCCACTTTTTTATGCTAACACAATTACTTATCCCAATTCTTTCTTCAATTAGCAATCACTTTTTCTTCAATTAGCAATCACTTTCAAACAAATTTAATCTTTCAATGATAATGAGCAATTGTAGGTAGAACAATAAATTTAATGCACAGTAGAAGACAACCAAGAGCAATAAAAGAGACACAAGATTTAGTCAAAGACCATGGAAAAGCCCCACAAGGGGGGAAACCTTTTCCAAATTCTTCTATTAGATTGTCATCAAATGTTCAGCATAGAGATACAATGTTCCAATTTATCAACAAAAGAGTCAAAGGTCAACATATTTGACTATCCAAAGAGAGATGAGCCCTAAGGTCAAATATGATCCAAAGTCAAAGTCTACAATTTTTTGTCAAAGTCAACAATTGTCAAAAATGCCCTAACTAGTCAACATTCAGAAATCAAATCAACTCCAAAAAATTCAGTCTAGGAAGCAAAAAACTTGGCATCTTTTGCTAGTCAAAGTCAAGTCAAAATAGTCCCAAAAGGTGCATCCAAAATTAGTCAAAGTCAAAGCCAACTCCGCGATCAAGTTGCAGCTTCAGATTTGCTGTCAACCAAGGTCAAAGTGCCCAGAAAACTTCGCTCTCCTTGCCAAAGAATTTGACCTCCAAAGCAGATGCAAAATTCCAAGTCAAACGAATCCCAAACTCCAAAAGTCAATGATGGACAAAGGTGCCCTAATAAAAAAATTCAACATAATCCTGAAATGTCTTCTTCCTCTTTGCACGTGTCAGCTCGAACCCCTTCAATTTCATATTAGAGAGATGCTTGATGTGATGCTCCAAAGTGATGTGGCAAATGGTGTATTTATATGCTTCTTAGTAGGTTGAATTAGTTTGCCCATGTCGACTTGTACTTTTGTGTACTTGTGGGTTTCACTTTAAAATTTACTTTTTTCCTTGACCAAATTAAACCTTTCCAAAGGCTACGAGGGGTCTTTCTCGATGAGGAAGGTTGTCCAGAGGAGGGAATTTGTCCCGGAGTTGCCAAATTAACACTCCCTCTCTACTAGGGAGAAATTTGTTATTACATCATGAATCTCATCTCAAAAATCTTGTAGTCGCCATCACTAGACCAAGTCATATCTTGTCTCTACTCATCTATGCTCATCTTTTGATCATTCTCAAATCTAGAGAACAATAATCATCATCATAGGGGAGCTCTAGCTACGACCCTATATCCAAGGGAAATAAGTGAGATCTACTTACCACAAGGATAATGATCACACTCTATCTTATTGACCTGTGACAATAGGTGAGATCGACTCAAGGATCACACTCTATCCTATCATCGACAATAGGCGAGATCGACTTAAAGATCACACTTTGTCTTATTGTTTGTTGATATTCCCATCTAGAACCTTAAAAGTTAAGTGGTAGAACACTTGCATCCCATCACTTGAGAGAGATACAACTTACCATAAATGGTAAGGATCACACCCTATCTCAAGTCATCTCAACCCATTGCCTAGATGGGGAGGACCAATCCCAACAAACTCAACTTGTGGATAGGATGTCAACTAGGGTATACTCTACGAAGTCCTAGACTCGATGGTAGGGGGAGATAACCACTTGTCATAAATGACAAGGATCACACACACACCCTATAGTGACAATAGGCGAGATCTACTTACCACAAGTGTAAGGATCACACTCTATCCTATTGTCCAGATCTCCCTCAACCCTAGGAGCTCTAAGGCTCAATTTCTCACCCTGGGAGCTCAGACAAGGGGGACGAGCATAGCTCAGTGTTCTCGATCAGGCGGTACCTTTACCTAGGAGGGTCACATCCATCAATCCAAGTTTCTCTCTAAAGACAAAAAACTTCCCTTTCAGCAAAGACTTAGTGAGTATATCTATTATCTGCTCATCAATCAAAATGTGATGGAGTCTCACAGTTCCTCTATGGACCATGTCTTGAATATAGTGACACATGATCTCAATATGCTTGGACTTTTCATGAAACACGGGATTCTCTGCCAATTGGATCTCACACTTATTGTCACAATATATCATTGTCGCATCCAAAACCTTCTCAAACAACTCACCAAAGAGATTCCTCAACCATATTGTGCCGCAACTTGCATGCTAGTAGTAATATATTTTGCCTTGGTCGTGCTCAAAGCTACAAACTTATGCTTCCTTCTCATCCAAGATATCATAGAAGAATTAAACGAAAGCAACACCCTAATGTGCTCTTCCTATCAATAACATTTCCAGCCCATTCAATGCAAGTGAATCCATGTAGCCTCACATCTCCGGTAGTATATCTCAGACCTAGATTAATCATCCCATGTAAATATATCAACACATGCTTGGTAGCAACTCAGTGTGCATGAAGAAGCTCAGTCATGAATTGACAGAAAGTGTTTGGTCAAGTGTTCATATGGAACATCAATGCCCCAATCAACTTTCGATACTCAGAAGGAATTTCCAAGTCAAGTCTAGTAACATCTCCACATAAATTCTTAAATTTCATCTCCATCGGTGTGGCCAAGGACTTGCATTCTAGTGTTCCAAATATTTCCAACAATTTCACAACATATTTTCCTTGAGAAAGGAAAATCTCTTCAAACTTTTTCCACACTTCTAATCCCAAGAAATAATGCATCAAACCAAGGTCTTACATTTCAAATTCAGAAACAACTCCCTTTTACATTTGAGCATTAGAAGCTTACTACCTGTCAAGAATAAATCATCAACATATAAAGCCAAAATAAGAGGCATGCATTGGACCACTTTGAAGTAGAGGTTTGGGTCAGCATTGTTTCTCGTCAATCCAAGTTTCACCAGTAGCTATCAATATGGGCATACCAGGTTCTAAGGGTTGTCTTCAAACCATAAAATTTCTTCTTCAATCTGCTAATGTGAGTCTTCTGGTCATTGTACTTCAAATCCAAATGGTTTCTCAATGAGTATTTCTTCCTATAGTATGTCATGAAGAAATGCAGTCTTCACATCCATCTAGTGAAGTGTCCATCCTTTACTAGCAAAAAGGGAAACAATTGATTGAATAGTAGTGTAACGAGCAACAACTCTGAATGTATCATCATAGCCTTCTCCCCCTTTATGGAAGAAACCTCTAGCCACAAACCTCGCCTTATATTTTTCAATACTTCCATAAGTTCCATGCTTGTTCTTGTACAACCACTTCGAAGTCATGACACACTTCCCTTTGGGTCTTGGAACAACATCCCACACATCATTCTTCATAATATATTCATATTCTTCGGCCATAGCATCCTTCCAAACTTGTTCTTTCACTACTTCTTCAAAGGTGGGAGGCTTTCCCTATAAGATGGCACTCATAACTATAACATATCATTGGTATCGATGTGGCTTCTTGCTTTCTCTAAAGGTTCCTCTGGCAGTGGCATGTCTTTCAGCATCTTGTAATGTATCATGAAGCTAGAGTGGTCTCTTCCTGACAAGGGGATTACATGGAGGAGGATCCAAGGGGTCCATATGTTCCATAGATCAAGGGTGATTTTCCTTAGCTTTGATAATTACTTGTGAAGTTATGTCTTCTTATTACTTACTTTAGTTCCTTTTCATCAAGCAATTATCAAAATGACAAATATAAGAGATAAAGACACCAATGTAGGCTACGCACCAAGGGAAAACCCCACCTCTTAGGGAAAACCCAAATAATCTCCTTCTTATAGAATTTAGATCAAAAGTGAGACAACTTTAGGAACCAATGACCAAGCTTGCTAGCTACAAGTCAACTCTTCTTCCTGAGAAAGGAATACCGCCTTCTTACAGACTTCTGCAATTCTAGATCATTGTAATGACTAGACGTCTACAAATTCATGAACTTTTCTTAGAACTGCAACGTTGCCAAGCCTTTGTTTTTGACTGTAATTTTTCAAATTTTTGAAATACTCTTGCAACATTGGATCACTGTGATGGATGGCAGACCTTATAATGATACAACTACAACTTCAGAACTTTAGATGAAACTTTTGTAGCTTCAAATGGGAAGATTACTATGTCTTCATATGTCAAACTACAATCTCATATTATTGTAGCTTCGGTCTCCTTCTTCAGACAGTCAAGTGATGCTTCTTATTGCAGTCTTCTAGCTATTAAGGTGTTATTGTACCTTCATTGTGGGGAGATTTGGATGTCACGATTTAAGAAGCAAACTGATTTCCTTTTAAGGTCTTCTTCGCTTTACTTATTAGTCACAATTCCTTGTTGTATCAAAACTACAAATGCATGTTCTTCAAGAGGATCTGAGATCCTTTATATATAGGCTTTTATGCCCAATGAACAAACAAGTCACAAGGCTGACTTGTAGTTGAATTGGAGACCGAATTGTAGTTGAAATTGGAGGTTAACTTGTAGCTAGAGATTTTTAGACTTGTGGACAGAGTAAAACAAAATCCCAAAGGGGATTACAAATAATTTTGACTTTCCCTAAAGGCATGCAATGGATCCCTTGACCTATGACATACGCATAAAACCCATGCTTTAAAAATAAGTAATTTTTCTTATATTCTTTACATCATATACAAAATGAAAATTAGGACAATTATGAAGATCGAACCTAGTTACTTTTCTTGTCTGTACACAGAAGGACCTTCCAGAAGATCGTCATCATTGTTCTCATCATAGGAAGGAGGAGGAGGAAGTGTATCCCTTGATTTCACAAGGACAACTTCTCTGTCAAATGTCACATCCTTGCTAAACTCTATAGTCCTTTGACCAGGAATGTGTATTCTAAAAGCTTTGAAATTATCACAATATACAACAAACATACCTTTCTTTCTGGTGGTTTCCAACTTGTTCTTGTTGTCCTTTGGCACATGAAAGTACATGAGGCAGTTAAAGACTCTCAAATGACCAACATTGAGCTTCACACATGAGAATGCTTCTTCAGGAATCTTGTCATCCAACGCTTGATGAGGAATCATGTTTTGAACATAGATTGTTGTATTAGTGGATTCTCCCCAAAGGAACTTTGGAAGCTTTTGATCATGTAGCATAGTCGGGGCACTTCCATGATGGACCTACTCTTTCTTTCAGTCACATCATTTTGCTCATAATTATAAGATAAAATAATCTCTTTCTTGATTCCAACCTTCTTGCAAAAGTCAATAAACTCATTTGAAGTATATTCTCCACCATTTTTGGACCTGAAAACTTTGATTCTCTTCTCGGTTTTATTCTCTATCAGAGCCTTGAAGTCCTTGAACATGTCAAATGCTTCATCCTTGTGCTTCAAATAGAATATCCATGTTTTCCTGGAGAAGTCATCATTAAATATTATATAGTAGAGGTAGCCACCAAGGGAGAGCACAAGTATGGGTCCACAAAGGTCAAAATAAATGAGTTGTAGAATATCGTTGGTCCTGCTTTTGCTAGAGGGGAATGGCCCCCTTGACTTATTTCCACTTGTACACCCCAGACATACACACTTATGACTATATTGAACATCAGGTATCCCATAAACCATCTTTCTTACTTTAGGTAGGGATTCATAGTGTAGATGTGCCAACCTTTGGTGGCATAACTCACTTTGATGATTGTTATCGTGAACCCTTTCTCGCAGTGGTCTTCCATTGACTCTATAGAGTCCTTCAATTCTAGATCCCATGGTGAAAGCATCCCTCATGCGAAACTCCTAGGCCATGTGAGGACCTTTGCTCTTATGAAGGAAACTATCATCCCTTGTCTTCCAAGGCAGATATAGATAGTAGGTTCTTATTTAATCCTAGTACATACATGACATCTTGAAGAAGTACGATTTCCCCAACATCCAAGTAAAATTTGATAGTGTTGAAAAATATGGTAGCCATGGTCGGTATTTTCATTGTGACAAAATTGGAAATTTAAAATATATTTATACCTCCTAAAAGATGACAAGTCAGCTCCACTAAATAACAGAGATCGATTGGTCCCTTTAGAGGCACCCATTCAACCCGCTATGATGACTATGTGTGTGTGTGTGTGTGTGTGTGTGTGTGTGTGAGAGAGATAATTGCTCCTCATTTGGGAAGTTCGTTTTTGGATCATTATCTCTATTTTTTTGTGAGCTTGAAGAGAGAAAAGGAGGACAAAAATTGTGGGAAGTGTGGAGGCTTATTTCTTGATATTGTTTTGGTCAAATGTCATGATTAATATTTTGTTTCTGGATATTTTGATGGACAGTTGAGTCTTTCTCATAAGGAAAGCAATTCTGGGTTTTCCCCTTTGTGGGCTTTTCCTTGGCCCGAGGCCTAATTCTTTGTGTCTCTTGTTCATTGTTTCACTGTGGATTTTACTACTCATTTTATTATTGATGGTTGTAATTTTTGTATTTGTAAATGCTTGATGATTCTATAAATTATGGATAAACATTTTCGAAATTAATCATTAGAAGTAGTTACCATGATGAAGAAAACTTTTCTAGCTTGTCCATGCTAGAAAAACACCAAACAAAACCAAAACCCTTCACGAGATGAGGAAACTTGTCCCCAAGGATGATCTTTAGATTATTCTCCTCTCAACTAGATTTGAGAGGACTTCTCGGTGTCTAAATAAATGTCTAGAGGCCCACTATTTACTAACTAACTATCACATGAATCCAAAGGCGAGGAACTAGATAGAGAAGAAATATGAATATATTCAAATTGAGTAGTAGATGTATTGTTTCCATACCTAGAGTTCCTTGATCTCTTTTAAGGACGGCGGTCTTCTTCACGATCATCAGGAGCATCTATTCTTCTTCTCTCATTAAACATGTTGTTGTTGAAGCCATAATTGTTTTTGTAGTTGGATCTTGGAGCATCTCTCTTTTCTAGACATTCTCAAGCATATTGACCAGGTCTATGGCAGATGAAGCATTCAATTCTTCTTCCTCTTCTATTGGAGTCCTTTGATTCAGGGGCAAACCTTCTTGAACCAGATGTTCTTCCTCTTCCTTTTCCCTTCTTACCTTGTGCAACAAATGCAAGGGGCTCTCCTTCTTCATGCTTTTAAATTCTCCCTCTAGATATCATCTTGGTTTCTTCTTGAGTGCACTTACAAACGAGCTCATCAAATGTGAGGAACCTGTCATTGTTACTTATAGTAATAAAAGTTTCCAAATTGGGAGGAAGACATTGAAGAGTAATAAGCACCAACTCTTTGTCGGATATAGGTTCTCCAGTAGTTTGTAATTGATCCCTTAGTTGGGATATCCTCATGACATATGATTGCACAGTTTCCCCCTTGTTCATCTTAATGTCCTTGAGTTGATTCTTCAAGGAAAGAATGTGAGTCAAATTATTGACCTCATACATCCCAACCAGCTTATCATAAGATATCCTTGGACTTCTTCAATTTTCAAGCATAAGTAAGAAAATGATCTTTCAAGGAATCAATAAGAATTTTCTTGGCTTTAATATCGCCTTTCGTGTACTTGGCCTTGCTAGCAACAAGAGCATTTTATGGTGGCTCGGGTACTTTTTCTTCCGCATATTCAAAAACATCATTTTCATTCAATATCACTTTCAACCTGATCTTCCAAGCAACAAAATTGATGAGTCACTCAGCTTCTCTGTATCATTGAAGTAAGAGGTAGACATCTTGACCGAGTAGCTTCTTTGAAATAGATTCCTTCAAAGACGATTGCTTTAGTCTCGTCTCCTTGGGCTTGTCTTCACCTTAGCTCTAATACCATGTTAATTTTCCATTTTTCTATGCTAGCACAATTACTTAGCCCAATTTTTTCTTCAATTAGCAATCACTTTCAAGCAAATCTAATATTTCAATGGCAATGAACAATTGTAGATAGAACAGAAAATTCAGTGCACAAGAGAAGACAACCAAGAGAAATAACAAGAGACACAAGATTTGGTCAAAGGCCAGGGGAAAACCCCACAAGGGGGAAAACCCTTCCAAATTCTTCTTCTATTAGCTTATCATCAAATGTTCAGCAGAGAGATGCAATGTTCCAATTTATCAAAAAAAGAGTCAAAGGTCAACAACTTTGACTATCCAATTCAACTAAGCAATATCCAATTAGAGATGAGCCCAAAAGCCAAATATGATCCAAAGTCAAAGTCTGCAATTTCTAGTCAAAGTCAACAGTAATCAAAGATGCCCTAACCAGTGAACATTCAGCGATAAAATAAGCTCCAAAAAGCTTGATCCAAGCTGTAGAAAGCTTGGCCTCTTTTGCTGGTCAAATTCAAGTCAAAATAGTTCCAAAAGGTGCCTCCAAAACTGGTCAAAGTCAACTTTGCAGTCAACCAACAGCTTCATATTTGTGGTCAACCAAGGTCAAAGTGCCCAGAAAACTTCGGTCTCCTTGCCAACAAATTCAACCTCCAAAACATATGCGAAATTCCAAGTCAAACCAATCCCAAACTCTAAAATTCAATGTTGGTCAAAGGTTCCCTAATAAAAAAATTCAATGGAGCCTTGAAATGTCTTCTTCTTCTTCGCACGTGTGAGCTCGGACAGCTGTAATTTCAGATTAGATTGAACCAATCAAGAGAAGAGAGATGCTTAATGTGATGCTCCAAAGTGATGTGACAAATGGTGTATTTATATGCTTCTTAGGAGGTCAAATTAGCTTGTCCAGGTTGACTTTCACTTTTATGCACTCACGTATTTCACTTTAAAAATTTTAATTTTTCCTTGACCAAATTAAATTCTTCCAAGAGCTAAGATGGGTACTTCTTGACAAGGAAGGTTGTCCAAAGGAGGGAATTTTTCCCTGAGCTGCCAAATTAACAATTAATAATAAAGAGGAATGATGTAGGATAAGTGTAGTTCATTATTAAGTATTAAAACATTTAATATAAAAACCTAGCAAACCATCCACAAATAAGTATTTATATAAACACGAACCATTCAATGAATATATATGCACTAAAAATGGGAAAGAAAAAATGCATCATATTATAACCACCATAAATGAGATTAAAAGTGGGGTCTTCATTCATAACTTCAATATAACCATTATAGTGTTAGCTCGCAACAAGCATGTGGGTCTCTCACATCCACCCAATCTCAAAGTTTCCCGAAAAAGGTCTATTAACTTTACCCACACTGATCAACCATTTTCCCATAACCCCAAATGGTCTACCTGTACAATATTTACTCTTGTTAAGGTTAATGATGTCAAGACCAAACTAAGTTGCCTAAATAAATGAATTTCATTACACTATAACTACGAACCGACTTATGACATTGAACAATTAAACCCACTTTGTTGCATAACTATATCAATGCATCCTTTGACTCGATCAAAATTATCCAAGTGCAACATTGTTCATCCCATTATGCAACAATCCCCATAACAAAATGAAGGAGCTAACACTTCTCCCACAGTGGTTATTTAGGGTTTCAGAAAGCATATGAATGGATTAAGCATTCATTCTTTCAGGATGGCATGAAGAATGACATCCATGCCTTTATGACAAAGTGTGATATGCGTCAAAGGAACAAAGGTGAAATAGTGAGGAATATGAGAGAATTACAAAATGTCCTAATTCCTACAATAGTTTGGACTCAACTTTCCATTTATTTTATTGTGTGATTACCTACATCAAGGAACAAATCAATCATCCTGGTGTTTGTTGACCACATTTGCAAAGGTGCCCACTTTGCACCCATTCAAGGCCTCGACAATTGCACGTCTTCTTGGGTAATGCTTTTACACTACATGGCATGCCTAATTCGATCATGATCCTACATTCACTAGCAATTTATTGCAAGAATTTTTTAAACTACAAAGCATCTAATTAAAAATTATCATGGCATATCATTCCCAAATAGAAGGTTAAACAAAAGTGGTCAATAAGTATCTAGAAACCTATTAGAGATGCTTTGTCTCAAAAACATAAACACACTAGGGGAAGATTCAATTTGGAAGCATTTTCACCCACGACCTTGGTGATGATCTAAGATCCATATCTATGTGGTAGGAGCTACTTGTGGGGCCTTTTGTGTCTCTTATTGGAAGTGCAACCATACCTTGTCACCAACATAGAACTTATGTGGAGCCATATGTTGATTGTGTCATTGCTTGTGCTTCGCATTGAATAGAATATTGTGAACTTATCATTGTAGGTGTTTAGATCTGTTAAGAGATTTTACTAGTTTGTTTCCCTTGTTATAAGCATGGGATGACTCTTCTTTTGTTGGTGCAAATGGCAAAGCTACATCAACTAGGGCCAAATGGTTGGAACCTTGGGTACTTGTGAAAAGCATGGTTACCAATAGAACCATGAAGAGTTATATTGTAGTTATGTTGAACATAAGGAAGGCTTTCATCATGTGTACATTGATTAGGGAAAGATTCTATGACAAGAGGTTGGACAACCTTGGTGATGATCTAAGATTTTGTGACAAGAGGTTGGGCAAATTCTTCAGAGGAAAATTATCTAGACAGAGCATAATTATGGTGGCCAAATCTTTGCAGAAACCATCTGAAACAAGTTGCAATCTCCCTAGGGCTAGAAAATTGCAGTTCAAGTCACTTTGCAAAAGGCCAAAACACTCATGGAGTTGGACATTGTATGTGTGTTCTAGACCAAACGATGATGTCATGAAATAATCAAATCTTCCTAGAAAACCATTTTACGGCTAGAATTGGAGTCTAGGTAGACTAGAATCCTCCTGAAATATAATGTCAACCCTGAGTCAAACATGGTTTATGAATGCATAAAAGTAAGATCTATGCCTACAGCCAAAGAATCTGAGTTCTGAGGCTGAATGAACACTTTTGGTGGATACGCATTATTGTATAGTCTTGTAATTGATGCTCGAAGTCTTGTAGTGGGCTCCTATAGCGAGATTGAAGCCAAAATTGCAGCAAATCCGAATTTGGTTGGAGAAATAGTGAAGTGGGTCACCAAAGACAGAGTAAGTGCATTTTCTAAAGGAGTTTGAATTTGCAAAGGGTTTCATGGTTAGGGTTTATTGTACTGTCAAGATGATTATGTTTTGATCATTGTAGAATGAGGATTATATTGTTGTGTGGACCTATAACAATTGCTTTGATATGAATTATTTGGTTATGTGGATTGGACTGTTGGGAATATTGCACTGATTGAATCTATTATTGTTCTATTAAGCCTATTGTTGAGAAAGTTAGAATTGTTCATTGAAGAATACGTTGATTGCATTGAATTTAATTATTGAAATTAAAAGGGAAATTTTATTGAAACCCTAATATCTTAAGAAACCCTAGGGAAAATTTTCCCTATATCATTAGACAATATTTCATGTATCATTGGGTCACACTTGAAGAAATTGGAATGGCTAAATTGTCAAGTTTAAACCACCTCCATGAACTAGATGAAGAAGGTTACATTTGATCGTAGCAAGATAACGACATTTCCACCAATGAATTATCTAAGAAGTATTGACTCATTGGAATGATACAGAACATGCAGATGTTATGTATGACTCATCCATGATCCTCTAATAATTCCACACCTCCAACATTGAGGGAAACACTGGTTTTGAAAAAAGAATGCATATTAGGGTCCCACCCTAACTCTCATAGCTAAGGGAATAGATTGTTACTTAATTATAGTCATTATCTTTATTAAATAAGGTCCACTAATGATTGGAGTGTTTAATCAATATTGTAAGGTGACATCATTAAAGGAGGTCCACTAGGTACTTTATGTAGCCTCATTAATGAAGACCCACTAAGTGATAAGGGTTTAGGATATATAGAAATTATTTATTGTAGTAGAAACTATGCAATCAGACGCCACATGAGAATATTGTATTAGAGATCAACTCAATTAGTGGTGTCCCCCCCCCCCAACATGCAAGCGAACATTGCTTCTTATTCAAAATACCAATAAAGGTTTTCCTATTGTTTCTACTACAATAATTTGGTTTTGTTTTATTTTCTTTTTGCAGTGATATCTATATAAATATTTCTTCAATGAATTTTTTGTTTCTTCTATCAAGGTACACCACAACACCATGTGACAGTACAAGTTATATACCAACCTAGAGAAGTACTCATTCAGTATACAAAAAATATCAAGGGTACATCATGGAAAAGTGTGGTGTGGTTGTGGATCCAACAAAGATCTAATTACTTTATCACTTGGCAACCTTGAAGACATTAGTGGAGCTTTAAATCTTTTACACCTAACCAACTTTTATTGTAGGTTCATGTCGAGAATTTCTCATATTGCTTGGGCTCCTAAGCCAAGTGATCAAGGATCTAGTCAAGGCCTCTAGATGATGCCAATTCTAATTTTGCATCAGTTTGAAACTGAAACGGATGGCAACCCTAAAGACATTGGTGGAGCTTCGCATCTTTTACACCTAGCCAACTTTTATTGTAGGTTCATGTCGAGAATTACTCATATTGCTTGGGCTCCTAAGCTAAGTGATCAAGGATCCAGTCAAGGCCTCTAGATGATGCCAATTCTAACTTTGCATCAGTTTGAAACTGAAACGGAGGCCTTAGATTATACCATCAATGTAGTGCTTACATAGACACCACACAATGTCAACATCTTGTAGCCTATCATAGTAAGACACTCTTTCACATGGTTCACAAATACCCCATTATGATAAGGACCTTTGCTCCCTCATCTAGGCATGTAAAAATATTATGGGAAAGGAAACATAATCCACACCAACATTGAACCTCTCTAATTTGCATAAAGGTGACACAAGTTTTAGAACAATTATAATCAAATGTCGTCCACATATCTTCAACAATTCCACTTGAACATCAAGTACAAGAAGGAAAGCCCCAATCTAGTTGCACACTACCTCAAGCAACCTCCAATTATGGCAATGACCACAATCCCTAATTTTTCAAAACATAAAACTTTCATTTGGCCCTTACTATATAACAACAATCTTGACTTCATTGCCACATACCAAACATTGATTGTACGTTAGTAAGTTTCAATGTTTCACCTCTACAGTGGATTCTTATGCCATACAAAGCACCTTTGTGTTCCTAAAATGAGAATAGGAAGGTTATTTGGGAGGCACACACTAATCGAAAATCAAGACCTTTTGACATGAAGAGGTTAGTGATAGCATTGCAAAAGTACTTACACTAGACGAAACTCTGACAATACATCAAAAAATATATTAGATCATGCAATGCATGTGTTATCATTAAACCCACAACCAAGAAGCAAGGACTATACACTCCTCTGCCCAAATCCAAATAAACCTTGGGAGTCAAGCTATATGGATTTTATGTTAAATCTACACTCAACCAAACAAGCTAATGATCGTGTTTTTGCAGTTATCAATTGGTTCTCCAAGATAGCATTATTGGCACCCTGTACCATTGCTAAGCTCTTCTTCAAGCATGTCTAAGTTCATTTTGGGTTGCCAAAGACCTAATAGGTACAACTAGTTTATCGGTACCTTTTGGTCCAACATTTGGTCCATGATAGACACCAAATTTGTCAAATCCACTACCTTCCATCCCAAACCAGTGAAAAGACAAAGGTAATCACAAAAAAATCAAATCATTGTACATATCCTTAGAATGTTAAACTCCAACCATTCATATACATTGGATGAAATCCTATCTTATGTTTAACTAGCTACAGTAAAATGTTTCATAATTGGATTGGCCACAATATTTTTCAAGTGTCTCTAGGTTACAACCATTGGCCCCAATTGACATAACTTTTCTAATTACATCATCTCTAATGCTCATAATAAAATAAACTAAGTAGAAAATTTTCTCGAATAGATTTGTCACATTCAACGAAAAGTTCACAATATTCTATAGAAAGTCAACAACAAGAACAAGCAACAACATGATCAACTTTAGGTTCAACAAAAGTTCCAAGTTGATCACAAGATATGCATAAAGAGAATCTAACAAGATGCCAACAGAGTATATAAATTTGTGCACTACATGTGCCATTGTTAAACATGCAATCAAGAAGCAAACACAACACACTCTTTAGCCACTTCAAATAAGCCTTGGAAATCAATCTTCATCGATTTTATGTCAAGTCGTCCCTCAACCAAGCATGGCGACAATTGTGTTTTTTTTATTGTTGATTGATTCTCCAAGATGGAAATTTTGGCACCATATTAAGTTCTTCTTCGTGCACATTCAATATCCTTTTGAATGGTTGAAAATCATTGCTTATGATAGGTCCAACAAGTTCTTAAGTATATTTTGGTCCATGATGGACACCAAACAAACAAAACAAATGATCATCCTTCCCCAAACCAACAAACAAACAAATGTGAGCAATGGAGTGATTGTATATATCATTGGCATCAATGCACATGTGATGAAAGCCTTCCTTATGTTCAACATAGCTACAATATAACTCTTCATGGTTCTATTGGCCACAATGCTTTTCACAAGTACCCAAGGTTCCAATCATTTGGCCCCAATTGATGTAGTTTTTCCATTTGCATCAACAAAATAAGAGTCATTCCATGCTTATAACCAGGCAAACAAACTAGTAAAATCTCTTCAATGGATCGAAACACCTACAGCGATAAGTTCACAATATTCTACACAAACTCAATGTGAAGTACAAGCAATGACACAATCAACATATGGCTCCACACAAGTTCTATGTTAGTGACAAGGTATGGTTGCACTTCTAAAAAGAGAGACACACAAGGCCCCACAAGGAGTTCCTACCACTTAGATATGGATCTTAGATCATCAAAAAGGTCGTGAGTGAAAATGCTTCCAAATTGAATTGTCAACCCTTTCTTATTTTACACCCTATATATAATGTGGAATTAATTTGGACATATTGTCCACCTCCATTACACACCTCAATAGTCGCATGCCACTATGGAGTTCAACACTAACTACAATGAGCAAGCCATAGTAAACTAGATCCTAAATACCAAGATGAAGAAAACTTGACAATAAAGCATACAACTTAGTTGTCAAAGTAAAGTGACATCTTCCCCAAGGCAAGTGGTTTACCATGAACCAAATCGAGCAAAAGTTACCCCATTACTACCTAAGGGGGAAGAAGTGATCTAGGTGGCCATCTAGGGCCATCTCAAAAACAACACTAGTCATGCTTTTTGGACATATTATTCTAGTCCTTCCCATCCATTTTTTGAGGCAATTCCAAATCTCACTATCTACTCATGGCCCATTGAAACTTTGGAGGTAATAAAAAATTTTCTTAGTAAGATTCTCAAAATTGTCTCTAGCCACATTGGAAAAGAAATCACCACCTCTACCAAAACACAGATAGAGGTTAATATGAATTGAAGTATGTCGAATCATATCATAGTGTGGAACTATCAATGGACCCAAATGATAGATTATGAGATCATGGATTTTCAATGTAAGGCTTGTCAACAATCCTTGTTCTCCTAGAGAAAATGATTAAAAGAATTTACCCAAAGGATAGCAACGAAGAAAAAACCTCCAAAGGTGACTCCAAAACACATGTAAAGAGATCAATCCCCTGGCACGAGCTAAGGTGCCCAACCCTACCACAAAAAGTTGTGATGTCAATATGTACTCATTGCTTTCCCCTTCTTTGCAGGTAGCCATAGTTGAAAGTCCCTCGGGTGGGATGAAGAAGCATCCTATATCAAATAAATTGAATCTAGAAACAGAAACAATGGCTCTATCTAGTTCAAAACTTCTAATGAAGCAACATGTCAAAAATCGGCCACAACTCCACCCATGGGAAACCCCAAGCTGAATAGAAAGATATCGCAAAGAAAAGGGGGGGAAGGAAAGTGTACATTTCTTTGGTGCTAAAACATATGTCTTTAGAAGTTGTAAGAGTAGCGAGGTCAATCACTTACCTTGGTTTAGTAAAGTTTAAATTGTTAGATAATCCAAAAATACAATCTTATCATAGCTTAGAATAAAATAATATTAATTTAAGATATTAAATTAATAATTATTATTCTAGAATGTTTAATTATTTAGAATTAGTATATTGTTGTAACTAGATATGACTCTCCAAATGTGTTTGTATCTTAGGCTCTATTTTAAGAGATTTGTTAGCTAGTTGGTTTGAATAGCATTTATTGTAAATGGACACTTCTTATTTAATAAGTGATCCATAATTAGAGGTAGTTAGGACATGGAGCTTATAAATAGCTCATTGCAAGAGTGTTTGGATGTTCGGGTGTAAACTCTTGCAAAATCAAATTATGTAATTATTTTTTCTGATTAATAAAATTACGTGTCTAAGGACACTTCTGCCATTATTGTGGTATCAGAGCTCCAGTAATGCTACAGTTGATGTGAGGAGGAGATTCTAGCTCTACAATTTTTTGGAAACTCTATTGAATTGTTCAGCGAATGATTGGAATGAAATTTGTCAAGTTTTTGTTCAAAAGAGAAGAAACTTTATTATTTTAGTGATTTTAGATTTTTTTAAAATCTGAAAATCATTGGTAAGAATTACTGCTGCCACCATTTGACTCCAATCGGTGTAAGGAATTCCAGTCTCGAGAAGACTTGGACCTGGAGACATTAAATTGTCTATTGATGGCATAATACAAATCCAACGCAGGGAAAGTGTTGCGCTTGTTGTTCCATGGCCTGTAGCCGTAACTTGAGCTCATGGTTCTGACTGCCCAGTCCAGCTGAATCCCTCTGCAAAAGAGTCAGTTGTGCAGACAAAGTCGTTGCCTTAGTTTGCAAGATCTGGAATTTGCGTTCCAGCTCTGAGATATAACGCATCTTGCTTTCCTTGGAGCGTGCAGCAGACTGGCGATTGGCCAATATCCTTTTGACATCCACCTACAGCGTATTGCCACATCTCAGCTTCAATGGAAGGACTGTTTTGGTCAGGCAGCATGACCAGTTTACGTTGGAAATCTGTGTTAAAAATCTGAATTTGTAATGTAGCCCTTCAGCATCGTTATTTTTTTTTATTATCAAATTTGAAAATACTATCACTCGATTTCAAACTCAAGCCCTACTGCCTCATATTATTTTTTGCTTCGATCTTGAAATGATTTCCCTCGCTCAATTTTGAACTCAAGGCGTTCTTCATATCATTTTCTTGGTTTATTTCAATTATGGATGAAGTAGGAACTGGGTCCGCCTGCATGGCATGGTCGACAGTGAGAGCTCCCCATGTTGCAAAAGCCTGAGGTCGCTCTGCTGCTCCTTACGTGCTTCCTCTGTTTTTTGAAGTAGCAGTTGAACAAAACTTCTGCCACGATTGAGTTTTTCAAACATAAAATACCCACCAGCAGTGAAAGGAGTGGTTTCCAACACATTTAGCTTATACCCTTTATTCACCAGGATCGAGCTCAGCGGTCCGACACTGACTGACAGAGATCTGGTCATGGCCGTAGATATTGGAGTGATTATGTACTGAAATAAAATGACGTACGGGGAGAGAACTCCATTACAATTGCAAGCGATACGTACCTGTGAATAGTAAAATATGTGTAGGGTAGTCGAAACGAATTGAAGAGGCATAAACCATTGTTAATCCTATTCATTACATGGGTATCTCTGCAATCAGTTATGGGGAACCCCATGATATCATTTCCCTAAGTGATTACTCTGATTCGCTTTACTCATCCATTTTTGGGTCTCTCGCTAAATTTTCACCCTCCTTGCCTCTCGGATCAGATTGCCTGATATTCAAGAGCACCACCTTTCCTCGCCTCTCGGATTGGATTGCGTGATATTCAAGAGCAGAAGAAAAACAGTGCTTTTTGGCCTTTATCCAACTCCTTGAAGATCTCCATTGGTGAAAAATTAATTTGCAGAGCAATAAGAAATATTTTGTTTAATTTTGTAATGTTGATGGAGTGATAAGATGTAATTATATTTTTAAATTTTGTACTTTAGTGGAGAAATAAGGCACGATTGAAATTTGTAATTTTTGGAGTAATAAGGAGTTTTTTTCTTTGTAATTTTTATATGAAGGGTGTTGCCATTATGTTTCTGGTATGGTTATATGTTACAGATGTTGTACTTGATGGCAACACCCATGGCATGGCTCTCAATATGATGAGAATTAAGAAGTACGCAGGAGAAAAGTTCACGGAATTTTATGCAGAGAAAAGTTTATAAAAGTTTATTTCATGTGGAGAAAAGTTCACGGAATTTTATGCAGAGAAAAGTTTATTTCATGTGGGAAAACTTACCTTTGGTCCATGGTAGTTAGTCCTTGGAATTTGAACCTATGGTTTTTGGACCATGGCATCTCGACAGACGTGTTGATCCCTAGTATGGAGTTGATGGTATTGGTTTGTTATGGTTTTGGCCCATGGTATTGGTCCATGATTTGAGGAAGAGCTTGCCTATATAA
>APFE031594907.1:30170-91199 GCA_000404065.3 Pinus taeda | reverse complement strand
AAAACTTCAAAGTATTTCAAATGGACGTGAAATCAACCTTTCTTAATGGGGACTTGGAAGAAGAAGTATACATTGAACAGCCAGATGGGTTCCTTCTTGGAAATGATCCAAATCTTGTATGCAGATTGAAAAAGGCTCTCTATGGGCTCAAACAAGCTCCAAGGGCTTGGTACTATCGTTTGGACAAATATCTTCATCAACAAGGTTTTTCAAAAGGTTCAGCAGATAGCAATCTTTATATAAAAGTTGAAAATGACAAATTGCTAATACTTGTTGTGTATGTAGATGACATTATTTTTGGCAGCAATGAAGAAGAGATGAGTCAAAGCTTTGCCTTGGTCATGCAGAAAGAATTTGAAATGTCCTTGCTGGGAGAATTGACATATTTCCTTGGTTTGCAAATCCAACAAAAGGAGGGAGGAATCTTTTTATCTCAAACCAAGTATCTCAAACAGATCTTGAAGAAATATGGCATGGAAGATGCAAAACCAGTATGTACACCCATGGTCACAGGGTGTAGCCTCAGTGCAAATGATGAATCTGCAGCAGTACATCAACCAACCTACAGATCTATTATCGGAAGTCTACTTTATTTGACAGGTACCCGACCGGACATCATGCATGCAGTAGGAATAGTTGGTATATTTCAGGCAAATCCAAAGGAGACTCATCTTCAGGCAGTAAAGAGAATTTTCAAATATCTTCAAGGGACACACAATTATGGCTTATGGTATCCTAGAGATACAGATCTCACACTTCATGCTTATACAGATGCAGATTGGGCCGGAAGTGTGGATGACAGGAAGAGCACAAGTGGTGGTGCGTTCTTTATGGGTTCAAGATTAGTATCTTGGTTCAGCAATAAACAGAGTTCAATTGCCCTGTCTACAGCGGAAGCAGAATATGTTGCTGCTGCATCTTGCTACACTCAACTCCTTTGGATGATGCATACCTTGCAGGACTTTCAAATCACTTGTACACCACCTATCTCCATCTTATGCGATAACACAAGTGAAATCAGCATCTCAAAGAATCCTATCATGCATTCAAAAACCAAGCACATACCAATCAAGTATCATTTTCTCCTGGAACAAGTGCTTGAACAAAAGGTCAAGTTGGAGTATGTTCCTTCTAAGGAACAAGTTGCTGATATTCTCACCAAACCATTGCCCAGGGAGACTTTTGAATACCTCAGGCAAACGCTGGGGGTTGTTGATGCATCATCTTATTGTTGAGACTCTTCTGATTGTTGGTTGTACGCATGATTCATCTGGGGTATATGCGTACATGTGCTGGGTTGCGGCACAGGTTCAGGGGGAGAATATAATGCATTGTTGGCATTATGGAGGATGTACAAAAGGAGATCATGGGAGCTGGTCTGAATATCGCTGCAATATGTCTTTATCTCTTTCTTGGTCATTCATGGTGTCTGGAGGTTTATGGTTCTTTGCAGATCTGGTTCATATTCAGGGGGAGCATGTTCTTAGGGGGAGCATAACCCTTTGCCCTTGATGTCAAAGGGGGAGAATGTCACTGAATTTTTTGAGGTTTCCATCAAGTCCAAAGGGGGAGATTGTTGGCATTATGTTTCTGGTATGGTTATATGTTACAGATGTTGTACTTGATGGCAACACCCATGGCATGGCTCTCAATATGATGAGAATTAAAAAGTACGCAGGAGAAAAGTTCACGGAATGTTGTACTTGATGGCAACACCCATGGCATGGCTCTCATATTAAGAAGTACGCAGGAGAAAAGTTCACGGAATTTTATGCAGAGAAAAGTTTATTTCATGTGGGAAAACTTACCTTTGGTCCATGGTAGTTAGTCCTTGGAATTTGAACCTGTGGTTTTTGGACCATGGCATCTCGACAGACGTGTTGATCCCTAGTATTGAGTTGATGGTATTGGTTTGTTATGGTTTTGGCCCGTGGTATTGGTCCATGATTTGAGGAAGAGCTTGCCTATATAAAGCAAAGGAGATCATTTGGATTGTGTATGCTTTTGGGTTGAATATCTTAAGATCTGAAATAATGGGTTATTGTTTCAAAAGCTCGATCTATATGAAAGTGAAGTGGAAAACGAATCTCTGAAGGGTGATCTCTCGAGCGCCGCAGCTGCGGAAGTACAGAGGCGCCGCAGGAGACGCCACAGGAGGCGCCACAGGAGACGCCACAGAAGGCGCCACAGGAGACACCGCAAGAGGCACCGCAGGAGACGCCACAAGAGGCGCAGAAGGAGACGCCACAGGAGGCGCCGCTGGAGACACCGCAGGAGGTGCCGCGGGAGACGCCGTAGGAGGCACCGCAGGAGACGCCGCGGGAGACGCCACAGAAGGTGTTCTGGGTTTAGTTTTCTGTTATTGTGGATCTGGTTGTCTGGGTGACTTACTGGTACTTGATGATCATTTGATATTTATGGATCCAGTTTGAAAATTTATGAAAAGTGGTCCTTGAAAGAAAAGAAGTAGGGGGTTGTAGCTCCCTTCTAGGAGAGACTGGAAAATGAGAGAGAGTTGTAGCTCTCTGCAGGTTGCAGCCTGCGTACTGGTAAAGGACTGCACCAGTACAAGACCATTGTAAAAGGAGTTTCTAATTTGAAAGAAGATAGAGACATATTGCAGCAGGTGGTTTTCACCCACATTGGGTTTCCACCTTATATCTGGTGTTCTTTGATGTGACTGTCTGTTTTTCTTGTTCATGCTCATTGTTTTATGGTACTGATATGCAAAAATAATTCAAAGTATAAATAAGGAAGAATTGTTAAAAGGACTAGATAATACTGATTCACCCCCCCTCTCAGTATTATTTTCAACAAAGGGATTAGTGTAACTCAAAGTAATTTTACTTTGAAGAAGGTAACTTTTTTTTTTACCAAGTTTTGCAAGAGCATCGTTGTAAAAGTCAAATTTTGAAAGTTACCTTGTAATTTTTAAAAAATTGACTAGAGCCAAGTGCAAAGCTCAGTCATTTTTCTCCTGCTTCAATGACTATAGAGGGTCAAGGCCAAGCCCCGATAGATCGTGTTTTTTTGCATGGTGTGTTGTGTTGTACATCTTGTCATTTATGTTCTGATTCTTGGTGCGAAGCTTCAATGCTACAATGTCTAAGTTGACTAATTTATTTTCTGATTCCGAAAAACTTGAAGGCACAAAATCTTATAAAACATGGCACCGTCTCATCGAAAACACTCTCATTTACAATGAATTATGGCAGGGTATATGTGATGGAGATATTAAGCCGAATAAACCCACAAATGCAGTTGCACTAGCAAAATGGGCAGTTAAGAATGCCAAAGCCTTAGCTCTTATTAAATCTTTTGTCAATGATGAAATGTATGTCCATATAGAAAATGCTACAGATGCGTGGTCTGCCTTGAAAGCTTTTAAAGACCTCTTTGATACTAAGCCTGAATCAAAGAAAGTTCATCTACAATTAAAATTGTTGCAACAAAAATTAACTGAAGGAGGTAATGTTCTTGAATATATCTCAAGACTTAAGAATATTAGGCAAGAAATCATTAATGTTGGTTTTCCAACAATTGATGATAGCTTTATGGTCACAATTGTAATTGTTGGACTTCCTTCTTCCTACTCGCATTTTTTGGAGACTACAATTAACTGGGAAATTAGAGAAACTAAAGTTTGATGAACTCTGTGAAATGTTGACTCAACATGATAAAACTTTTGGGAAGAAGAAGAAAGTTGGTGAAGATGTTTTTCTCACAGAGGCCAGCACTGGTAAATCATCAGCAGACAATTCTCGAGGCAGAGGCAAAGGCAATCAGAATCAAGCAACACAAAGTCAAGGTCGAAGCCAAAGCAAAGGAAACAACTTTGATAGAGGCAACAATTCAGGAAGGAGTAATTTTCTAGGTAGAGGAAACAACCAAGGAAGAGGCAATTTTCAGGGACAAGGAAATAACAATCAAAGTAGAGGACAATCTCAACATAGAAGTCAAAGCAGAGGCAGAGGACAATCTTCAGGAAGAGGAAGAGACTTAAGTTGTGTGTCGAAGATGTAATAAAGTTGGCCATTATGCTGAAGATTGTCGAACATCTCTTAATAAAATTCCCAAGTTTCAGCAGCACTCAGCGCAATTTGCAAATGATCAAAATGACGATAACTCAGAATATGTTTTTACTTCCTCACCAGTATCACAACTTTCATCTCATCTTAGAAGTGAATATGAAGATGCCTGGATCTTGGATTCCGGCGCAACTCAGCACATGACTTGTCGACGTGATTTTTTCTGGAATTTTCAAGATTGCCAACTTAATTCCATTTTTCTCGCTAATGATACAAAACATACTCCTTATGGAAAAGGAGCAGTTAAAGTTTTCCTCCCTAGCATTGGAGAAAAAATGATAATGTATGGTGCGTACCAACATTTAAGAAAAATTTGATCTCTTTAGTCACAATTCGACAAGCAGGACATCAGGGGATTATGGAAGATGGTTTATTCAAGATTAATTCAGTCAAACAGAATTTCAAAACAATCATGACAGGTTATGAAGATCGAAAACTGTTACGGATGAAAGGGACAATTATTCCAAGGCATTCGGATTTTGCAGGGGCAGTGACTACAGGTATTTCACCTGTAAGACTATGGCATGTAAGAAATGGACATTTAAATTTTGAGAGTCTTTCTCAATTGCAGAAACAAGGAATGGTTAAAGGACTTCCCACTCTCAAAAGGGAAAATGCAAAATGTGAAGCTTGCATTTATAGCAAACAAAGTCGAGAAAGTTTTCCAACAAGTTCATGGCGTGCAAACGGGCGGCTACAACTAGTTCACAGTAATGTTTGTGGTCCACTACAAACTTCATTTGGTGGTTGCAAATATTTCTTACTATTCATTGATGATTTCAGCAGAATGACTTGGGTTTACTTCTTGAAGAATAAGTCAGAAGCATTTGATATGTTTAAAAAATTTCGCCAACTTGTTGAAAATGAAGTCAAAGAAAAGATAGGTACTCTCAGGGCAGATAATGGGGGAGAATTCACCTCAAATGAATTCAAAGCTTATTGCAGTGAAAATAGCATAAGGCGACATCTTACTAATGTTTACACTCCACAGCAAAATGGAGTAGTCGAAAGAATGAATCGCACCTTGTTACGAATGGTGAGACCCATGTTAACTTTCAAGAGGTTAAGTCCAACATATTGGGCAAAAGCAATACATATAGCTGTCTACTTAAGAAACAGATCTCCAACTGCTTCTTTAGACGGAATCACACCTTATGAAGCTTGGTTTGGTTTCAAACCTCGAGTTAAACATCTTAGAGTTTTTGGGTCAGTATGTTATGCCTTAGTTCCGAAAGAAAAATGAACTAAGCTTGACTCAAGAAGTTTAAAATGCACAATGATTGGCTATTTTGATGAGAAGAAAGGGTATCGTCTTTTGACCAATGGAAAATTCATTGTGAGCAAGGATGTCATTTTTGATGAAACTGAGAGTAAGAGTATTGAAGAAATTGAAAATCTTCTTCACAAGTTAGAAACTAAGGGAAGTAAAAGAAATGGAAAAATGCAAAGTCAACCAACTTCACCAAATTGGTATGAACTTGATTTTCCTTCCTCTAAAGATGAGTCATCTAGTCCATCTACATCAACAACATCATCTGGGTCTTCTAGCAGTTCATCGGCATCTCCAAGCAGCAGCAGTTCTTCTGACAGTGATTCTCCACACTCTTCACCTGAACGAAGAACATCAGTTTATATTAATCCTCTTTACAATGATGGAGATTTTACAGAAGCGCAAACAAGTGAGCACCAACTACCGAAATGGGCAATTCAACTTTTGAAAGATGTAAAGCCTGATGAGCAGAATAAAACAGGCACCAGAAGGGCACATAGAAGTGAAGGCAATTTTGCCTTAATAGCAAATGATTTTACTGAACCTTCCACATACAAAGAAGCAGTAAAACATAAAGAATGGCAACAGGCTATGGTTGAAGAATATCAAGCAATAATTGATAACAACACTTGGAAACTTGTTGATTGTCCATCAAATGTTAAACCCATAGGATGCAAATGGGTTTACAGAATTAAATATAATCAAAAGGGAGAACTTGAAAAGTATAAAGCACGACTTGTCACAAAAGGTTTTGCGCAGCAGGAAGGCATTGATTATGAGGAAACTTTTGCTCCTACATCTAAATGGAACACCATCCGATTAACACTTGCATTGGCCGCTCAGAAATGATGGAAAGTTCATCAAATGGATGTGAAAAGTGCTTTTCTCAACGGGGATTTACAGGAGGAAGTGTCTATGACCCAACCGCCAGGTTTTGAAATTGAAGAACAAGAACATAAATTCTGCGAATTGATCAAGGCTTTATATGGATTAAAACAAGCTCCCCAAGCTTGGTATGCAAAGATGGATGAATACCTTAAGAAAGTTGGTTTTCAACGAAGTGAATCTGATGATACTTTATATGTGCGACAACAGAGAAAATATCTGGTAATTCTTGTTATATATGTATATGATTCGATCATTACTGGCAAACATGATGATCATATTGCACAGGTGAAAAAGGCGTTACATGCAGGTTTTAAGATGACAGATTTGGGATTACTTCACTACTATCTTGGAGTTGAAGTCTTCCAACGTCCACATCATATTTTCATTTCTCAAGTATGCAGCAGAAGTTCTTCAGTGATTTGGCATGCAGGATTGCAAGCCCGTTCTCACCCCCATGGAGCAAAACTTGCAACTTTCAAAATTTGAAGGGGGGGAAAGGTGGACAGTACAACTTACAGAAGTTGATTGGCAGCTTGATTTATTTGACAAATACTCGTCCTGATCTATCTTATGCAGTCAATATTCTTTCACGTTTTATGCAAGAACCACGAGACAGCCACTGGAATGCAGCCAAAAGAGTTCTTTGATATATCCAAGGAACAAAAGATTTTGGTCTTCTTTACACAAAGACTAAAAATTTTGTACTTGGTGGATATTCCGATGCCGACTTTGCTGGAAGTATTGATAATCGAGCATCAACATCAGGTTATTTAATGAACATGGGGTCCGCAGCAGTATCTTGGAGTTGTAAGAAACAAGCTACAGTGGCCACTTCTTCAGCAGAAGCAGAGTACATTTCAGCATGGGAAGCAGCATGTGAAATTGTTTGGTTGCGCAGAATTTTGCAGGACTTGGGCATTTCTCAGACAGAAGCTACATCATTATTCATTGACAGCTAGTCAACCATCAAACTTACCAAGAACCCAGTTTTTCATTCAAAGACAAAGCATGTGGACACCAAGTATCATCATATCAGATCTCTCATTGCCAAAGATGTCCTCAAGCCAGTTTATTGTCCTTTCGAACATCAGATCTCCGACATTTTCACGAAACCGCTTGGCAAAATAAAATTTACTAAGTTCATGGATGAACTTGGTATCTGTTGTAATGTATCTTTGGATCATAGGAGAGAATGTTAGATAATTCAAAAATACAATCTTATCATAGGTTAGAATAAAATAATTATTAATTTAAGATATTAAATTAATAATTATTATTCTAGAATGTTTAGTTATTTAGAATTAGTATATTCTTGTAACTAGATATGACTCTCCAAATGTGTCGTATCTTAGGCTCTATTTTAGGAGATTTGTTAGCTAGTTGGTTTGAATAACATTTATTGTAAATGGACATTTGTTGTTTAATAAGTGATCCATAATTAGAGGTAGTTAGGACATGGAGCTTATAAATAGCTCATTGCAAGAGTGTTTGGATGTTTGAGTGTAAACTCTTGCAAAATCAAATTATGTAATTATTTTTTCTGATTAATAAAATTACATGTCTAAGGACACTTCTGCCATTATAAATTTGTAATATGAGTAAAGTTTAAGCTTGTAATCTTCAAGTTCGACAATTTGTTAACAAAATGAGTATCAAAACTTGGTTTCCACAGTAGAAGGGCTTAAACTGTTCATGTATCTGTTCTGATAGTTATGTATCCCTCGTGTCTGTGCAAAATTTTCGTTAAGGAATATAAATTTGTATAAATTTGTATGCTTGTATTTATTATAATAAAAAAATCCCAACTATACACACCATGGATTAAGTGAGAATGGTGATATGGATTAATTAAAAAAAAAAAAAAGAATGTTAAAATTGTGCATAATTTTGTCATACTATACATAAATTTATTGTACCAATACTGCATCAGCATATCAGTACCAATACTAGTACCAGGACCGTGCAACTTAGAAAATGATACAACAAGGGGCCTCAGGAGACTTCATCGAACAAAGCGCTTCTTGAGCATGACACTCAAATGCTAGAGTTATACATTACAACATGTCCCAGTGGACATTATATGCAGCAACCCATCCCACCACAACAAAAGGCTCAACAAGCAAAAGCACCCCTTCCAAGAAAAATAGGACCAGACTGATGTGTGGTTTCCCAAGTTTTGGTTGTATAGGCATCTTAGTTCTAGTTCAGATATCTAGGGCCACATCCTCAAAATTTCCAGATTGAAAACAAGGGATGAAAAAAAAAATTAAGACTAATATCAGTATGAGGAGTATCGATATTTTTATTTTTATAGTGCCTTATTCATATCCTTGCAGAAAAGGAACGCCTTGAAATTATAATTTAAGGAGCAACGAGACTTCTGTATAAGAACATGATAGCGAAGCCCACTCCACCTAGATCATAATAGCTAAAGATATGATAGATGATAGATGATCTTCCAAACAAAGCCGAATGGCAAACAAACGCATATGCAGCATACTTCAAAATGGACCAAAGGGAAATTAAAAATAAACTGTTCATTGCCTATGTGCATGGTTAGGAAAGATGGGTATGCAAAGAATGATAAGCCAAGGAATCCCTCGAGTATTAAGGAGGCCCAATATATCATGATTTCACAGTGGCTACCATTGTCATTGCATGAGATGGTTAGGAGATTCAGAAGCGGTGCCAATTGCAATTTTCTTCCCAAAATAAAACAAAAGCCAGGTGAAATATGCATTGACTTCTGGACAGATCTCTGCATGCACTAGGTAAAGGACTCTCTTCCAGTCTATATGGTATAATTCGCAGTAAATCTAGAAGTAGCTACGCATAAAAGTCTCATGCCAAAATGTAAAAGTCCAGGAATAAAGCTTGATGGTTGAGAAAAAAATACGATGTTCAAGCTTATAGGGATTCTGTTATGCCACTCAATGCTTCAGGAATTTTCTTAAAGGAAATGATGATTATAATTTGCATCTCTCACTGGATTCAGTAGTATTTTAGTCCAGTCCTGCTTCTTTGTCTGATCATGTAGCTTTCAGAGAGTTCTGAGCACCATTTGTCAACTATCTGTTCTGTCACAGATTTGGATACATACTACAGCAATTAGGGTTAGCATAATTATCTTAATATGTTATGCTCCCCTCAAATGGGAAACATAGACTGTCTTTGGCTAGTACCAACTTCATATGGTTAGGCTGGTTGGGTCGTAGCAGTATGTTCCTACCATTGTATGTCTTTTGGTTGTCATTGTTCATGCCAATGGTTGTCAAAAGTCTTCTTACAGTGAGCATTGGAAGCTCCATTTTGTATATTTTTAACTGTTTAACATGTTTAATATATGGTAAATTAGTTTCAAAAGAAGTCCTCTATTTCAAAAGATAAGACAAATAAGAAATTATCCATAAACACAAAAAGCTCAATATGGAAAAATGTAACAAGTCATCTAAACATTAACAGCGAATGCAATCAAGAAATTTTTATTATTAAAGTAGGGATCGGAGGAGATCTGGAGCGAGTTACAAATGCATACTACAACTGGGTTGAAGAAAATCTTGCAATTCATAAGATTTCTTTTCATATTCCATGTCCATCGGAAACTTGTCAGGGACCTACACTAAGTAACTCAACTATTTTTTTGGAAGAAACATTGCCTATGATAACTTACAGGTGTTCTTTAAATCTTTTAGCTAAGCTGCTTCACTATGAGGGCAGTTTCTATGTTGTCAAAATCACCCAAAACTTGTTAAATCTAAAAGAAATCGAGCATGACAGCATTGAGTTGGAAAAGAACAGGGCATCAAATTGAGAAAATACATTCAAGTTGGATGGAATAGAAGCCATACTAGACCTTGCCTATAGCTGTGTTTGTCAACATATCTGTGAAACAAACAAAAAATCATAAGCAATGGCATTGAACAATTGGGCAACAAAATTTTGTGTGAACATAGCCACATGAGAATTTCAGAATTTCACTGGTACAATTGGGCAACAAAATTTTGTCTGAACATAGCCACATGAGAATTTCAGAATTTCACTGGTATTCCATTACAGCCACAGAAATGTCATGTGAGTGAAAGGTCAAAAATAAACAGAGACCCATTTCTTTCACTGAAAATTATTGTTAATTTCCTTATCTGCCTGCACCAAAATAAGCATCCCAATCCTAGATAAAATAGTGCATTTCTATCTGAAAGCATCTGTAGGATAGCAATGAATCAAAACAATCTTGAGTGAATGATAAAGCAAACAACAATGTAAATGCACAGTCTCCTGTGAACAATAAAGCAGATAACAATGTATCTGCACATGCTAAGTTCATAGGCATTCCCAGTTTTAGCCACCAAAAATGCCACAGCAGCAGAGAAACTAGGATGACTAAAACAGATACCCATGTGTTCAACTGAACTAATTGTCGATATCCGTTTTCCTTTCCCAAACTAAATATCCCATTTGTCGTTAATTTAATACTTCTGGTATCTTAATCAATTAGAACAATGCCTTGACTATGACAGATGAACTCACATATCCGTGTCCCAAGAAGCAGGCTATTAGAAAAAGAATAAGAATGTTCAACGGTTACATATAAAGATACACGGAGGTATTAGCAAAAAGATTACCGACCACCCCTTTTAGCTTTTGCCTTGCCATGTAGTACCTGTTCGCTCCTATGTTCACAGACAAAGCAACTTCAGAATTTGGAATTTAACCCACTTTGACTAATTAAAGCCACTGAAAAACGTTTTTCCCTTTCTGTCATATTTAGCATCATAAAGCTGCATATGAAGGATACATTTGCTGGCCCTCTTGGCCTGCTCTAGCCAATTCCAGTGCTCTGAAGGTAGGGCTAAGCCATCAAGCTGGCCAGACAGTGAGAGATCGAAGGAACAGTTGCCCGTAACCCCACTCTCCACAATAGAATGAAATTACTTTTGGTCGGCCTTAGCCATCTCTTAGGCGGTGTAGCTTCCCCACCAAGAACAAGGAAATGATGGGAGGGAACCCAATATTACAGACCCAGAGCCTACAACATGAGAGATGGACCACACTATAAGGACCCTGACGAGCTGCCACAGAATGCGGGCATGATTCAGTAGAAAGAATTATTTATGGGAGCAGCATACCTGGCACTAAAAATCACCGCACCTCTGAGGGCTTCCCTGGAATCCAGTGAATCAGAAATTGCTGAAATTGCAGTGAATGGTGGCTCGAACTGCAATTTCATCGATCCGGGCTGATTCAGAGATGGCAAAATACCCTTATATTGCAGTGAACGGTTGTTGGGATTGCAGATTTTAGGGATTGAGATTTTCACAGCTGGATTCAGGGTAAATTTCTTCCAGAAAAAGCATCAAGAAGAGTTATGGTTTGAGTATCCCTTATCCGCACCTTATTTATGTCTTTTGTTTTATGGACTCTTCTGAACGTGTGGACAGGTATCAGGAAAAAAGTGGTTTGAGTGCCCCTTATCCAAGCCATATTTAAGTCATTTGTTTTCCGAACTCTTCTGAGTGTGTGGAAAAGTGTCAGGAAGAGAGGCAGTTTGAGTGCCCCTTATCCACGCATTCTTTATGCCTCTTGTTCTCTGGACTCTTCTGAATGCATGGACCAGCACGCCAAACAAACTGGATTTAATGAATGTTATTGTTTATGTTCAGGTATTAAGCTTGGAAGGCAATTCTGAACTTTGAACTCGAGGGTACTTTGAGGACACTAAGCTTGCGTACGCTGCCTTTGCAGGCCAGTTCCTTTGGGAATATATTTAGTAGTCAAGCAAAATGTTTTATTAAAGAAAGAAAAATTTGTCAATAACCCTCGTTATCAATGTACGGCCTCTGCCATTGCAGTCCATTTTTCCTTTCCACCCAGGGTCATCATCTCAATAGTTCAACGAAGCATTTTATTAGAGTAAAAAAAATGTTTGAGACACTTTTAAAGTCCCCAAACAAATGTTTTAGTTATGGTGATAACACAGAAATTTTTGAAAGCTTCTTTTAGAAATATTAATAGGGATTTCTCATTTAATCTCTGTTGTTTAGAACATACTAAAAATTGCTCATCATAATGGCATCCATTTACAGTGTAAAAAGAAGGCTTGAATGAGAATAAAGAACCTCTAGGTTAACTATCAGTCCGAAGATGGAAAGACATCTTTGACCGCAGCTGCAGCTGTCAAATAATTGAGAGTGTTCCTGAGGGTCTCCTTCTCCCTCTTCAGCCGGGCGGCGGTGTCCTCCAGCTCCAAGAGCGCTTGCTGCTCTGCCGGTGCCCCTTCGAATGTGCTGCCCACGAAGAATGAAAAAGGAGTGGGAAACAGGCCTTTCCTAAGATCCTCTGGGGATTCTTTCTCAGGCTTCCCATTCAACCGATTGGATATTCGAATCACATCCTTCATATATGTCTCGACCTCATTCGCAAGCTTCTCCAGATCATCTTCCTGGCCATCATCCGAGGGTCGATCCTCCAACCACTGGACTTGGGCCACCAGATAAGGCTTAGTCCTCACCAATTTCACCACACGAAATCTTTCCTGCCCTTTGCATATCAGAAAGAATCGGTCATCCACAAGCCTCTCGTGCTTCACAACCTCCCCAACACAACCCACGTCAACAATCCCTGCTAACTGATCTGTGTAAATGACCCCAAACCTAAGGTCTGTCTGCAGAAGGGTGTGCATCATCATTCTGTACCTGAACTCAAAGATCTGCAGGGGTAGAATTGCACCAGGAAACAGAACCAGTGGGAGTGGAAATAGTGGCAGTTCAACTAATCCATTGGACTCTACATGATCTGCATTGGTTGCCTCTGAAGATGAGCATCTGGTCATTTGGGCGCTTCTCCTCCTTTCTTTTCTGAATAATGCACCGTAATTCTTACTCAAACAAGGGCCCCTTACATCAACGCTAATAGAATCAGGGCTACTGCTAAAGCAATGCTGCGCATTGCAAGGCAACGACCTCTTGCTTCGATGTGACCACATGAACAAAGGAAGTGCAATTTGAGCCCAAGACATAACTTCAAACTGACTGTTAACTTACCCCACCAACGAGAAAGCAATACAGACCTCTGCTAACATCCTTCATAACAGATTCAGCATATAAGCTTCCTGGCGTTACACAAGAACTGTCTCCACAAAAACAGAACCAGACGTTAATATTGCATTGAAATCACTGAAGTACAGAAGCTATCTAGCATTTTCTGCAAAAACCCACTTGAATGCATACTGACGGTCTGACTAACCTCCCCGTTGATCGAATTGAATTGTAAGGTCAAGACCTAATGCCTAATCAGGAGGAGGCCCGTTACCGTTTAAATACTTATGGCTTTGTGTATTGCCACGTTTTTATCCTTTTTATCTTTGGATTTTTCTTTTTGAAAATAAACCACCTGTGGTAGAGCGACTCAACCAAACAACATCAACAAAAATAATCGTTGGAAAAAAAAAATATGTAAATATTTTCTCATAATGATTTTATAGACGAATTCATTTTGATCACTTTTAGTGCATGTCATCACTAAAATCAAAATACTAAACTATCTATTTTGTGTATATTATTTTGCATGTAATATTAAATAATGACGTAAATATTCTCTCATGATGATTTTATACACGAATTTATTTTGATCAATTTTGGTGCATGTCATCACTAAAATCAAAATACTAAACTTTCTATTTTGTGTATATTATTTTGCATGTAATATTAAATAGGTAGATACATTGTATATTTATCTTGTAGTGTTATAAACTAGTATTTGTACAAGGTATAAAGAATTGTTGATAATTTGTGTTGGTTTTTTTTAAAGGATAGAGAAAGCCATGGTAGAGTGAGTACTGTTGTTGAACAATTTTAAATTACTCGTTAATATGGAGAAAACTATTTTAATGTTCACAAAGAAATGAACCAAAAAGCAACCAATATGAATAGAATAGAATAAGAAGATAATAGCTTGAAAAAATTTATCAGAGTTAATCGATTAATTTTGTTCTCATTAGGAATGGCTCTTCTAAGTAGCACATTAGCAGCGTGCAGTTTTTTAATTGGTAAACATTAGTATTATAATGTTGTTTAAAGTGTCTGTTCGAAATAGCAACATTATAATGGCTTTTGCAATCCCTGTGAGTGTGTCTATCAATCACAGGCAAAATGATGGAAGCTTGAAGACTCTGATTCTTGCACCCATAATCTGTTGGAATCCTCAAAGGTCAACATTGTAAGAGTTGGATGTCACATCAATCAACCAAAAAAACAAGTACTTTCTGTCAATTAATTGGAAAAAAAACATGGGAAATGACAATGCCATCCAATGCGATGGGAAATATGAAGTGAGAACTGTGCTATACAACCTTAAGGCTTCATTTAAGAATTCTAAATTGGTTACAACACATTTTATCATTGTAAATATGACACCAATTATGTGTATCGTATTCAAACAATTCAGAACGTTTGATTGAAATAACATGCGTGCTATGTATTGCATTTAAGATGTCATATTATATTGAGGAAATGACCATATATATACATGTGCTAGAAACAAAACCAAACAAATTTAATGAATAATCCAGCAAGATTAGTGATTCCTCCAAGGACAAGAAGAATCAAACTTAACGAAAACACCACAGGTATATATGAAAAATTGATTAGCTAAGTAGAAATCGATTTTGAAACCCTTATGTTTATAGTTGACAAAGGATAGCAGCAGCAATACAATTGTTGTGGGCATGAACTTTCACCAGAAAAGCATCCATATATATGACAATAAACACTCCTAACATCTGCAACAAGAAATTTGTTATTTATATGAAGGCTAAAAATAAAGATGGACAGAATAGTTTGTTTACAAGTATGGAAACAAATTTATAGGGATAAAATAAGTAACCTATTTACTCAACTGAGACAAGTTGGTTACAAAGAATGAAAAACCTTTTATTGGATTCCCATATATTACTACATTCTCAACTGGGGCAAGTATGTTTGGTAACAACATTGTTGTATTAGATGGAGTGTTGTATTAATATATAGGCATTACTTGTATGAAGATGAGGGTTAACAATGAATGGAATTCAAGCAATTGCATTTTTTTATAATCGTTCCATTGAGTGGACCATTACCTTTTCAACATTGCTAATCCATGTCTTGTCAACATTGTGAAGGTACATAATCTGTAATCCAACCATTAGTGTCGAGGTTACCATATATAATGTTGTGAGTTGAGAGTTTTTATTGTGGTCAAACGAATAGGAATAAGACAAAATTTATTGAAACAATGCTAAACAAAATCATAAGTGTGATTCCAATCTACCTAATCACATGAGCCAGCTTAACAAGTGGGAAAGAAACCATATTTAAATTTAATGTGTTATTTTTTTGGTTTCAAACTGAGAACATATTCAAATGGTTTTTTGTAGCATCTGTTAGAGCATGTATAAGATGAAACTTTGGAAAGAATAAATTGACATGAGTGAATTCAAGTGTTTGAAAGGCTGCAATCTTCAATGAAACACATTGACATACATTCGTAGGAGGGTTGAACATGGTTCCATCTTGCATGAATAATACTGAAGAGGTAAAGCTTATAAAACTTATTATGAATGAACATGGATGCATGTTGCATTAATAATGAAATAGAAAGAAACAAGGGGAAGGTTGTCATTAGAAGCAAAACATGGGGAATTTTGGTTTGCATAGTCATTTCATGGGTATATCACAAAAGCTAAAATTGGTTGTGATACATCAAAAACACAGCCATGGTGTTGTGAAAGGTTGCAAAAGTAAGTACACATACTTATTTTGGCAGCATATCCATGCAACAGTTTTTTTTTCAAGAAAGAGTAAACATGTGCATAAAAACCTCTTAATTACCATTTAAATTGAAATGTACAGTAGAAGAGGCTCATTGGAAATTCATTCAGATTGATGGGTGGACAAAAAATTGTTGGTAGTATGGTTTGTTCCATATTAATTTCAAGAATTTAATTGTTGGTTATCTTTTCCATATAAAGTTCCAGACTATAATTGTTGGCTATCGATGACATGAAAAAGCAAACAAACATATTATATTTAAGAATGGAATTTTTTTTTAGCAAATAGACAAGGAAACAAGGAAAGCAGGTAGTGCGAATGCCATGCAAGTATTGGACTATTCTATAAGAGTTACTATAGAGATTGTAAAAATAGACGAAAAAACATGTATTGTTTGCTATAAAAGTAGAAGTATGTAGAAAAGTGGTGAAAAAGGATTGAAGTCCTTCAACCAAAGTGCATGTTGATTTTGATTGTTTTTCCTGTAGGGCGAATGCCTAGTCGTAAATACAAGGCAATAAGTGGCATCTGCAATACCATTTGACATTTAGATTTGGGACACGATTGAGGTAATATATGCGAAGTTGCATGTTTGCATCCCTTTCATGTACATGGATGAGGACATGCATGAAATCTTTAATCCTTTTAAGTAGTTGGAGAGTTGGGTGCATCTAGTACAATGGCATAATACAAGAACGTAGGAGCCAAGTCTATATATCCAAAAGAGAAGCTTCTTGTTCATGTACCTGATGGCAAAATGTGTAGAACGGAGAAAGATATTGTGGATCCATCTATTTCTACAAACAACGGGAAAGTGTGTAAGTGAACATGTATAAATTCATTAATTGAAAGGGAAAGCATAGAACAAAAAAAGATGACTAACCTTTTGAAATTAAAAGTATAGTAGAAATAGAATAGATTAAAAAAAGTACAAATTTGAAGGTGTTAACATGAGAGAATAGATGAAACATTTGCAAGTGTAATGCAAAGGAAGGAAAGTAACCAAGAAGAGAATGTCTTCAAGTAGGCTGATTCACAGATTTGGAGGCATGGTATGCTTCTTCTTTTTTCCTCTGAAGGACGTATGGATTTTCTTGCATGCGTGCATAGTGTGTGAAGGAGAAAGTTGGAGAGATGCAAAGATCATTCAACGATCTAACTCTAGATATGGTTGTGAATGTAAGGCCTTGACGATCAATGTTGCCAATGTAGATTGTTGCCTTTTGTAGTGTCATGCCTTGTAATTTATGGATTGTTAGGGCCCATGCCATGCGAACAGACAGTTGTCTTCGAGAACCCCTTGTTACAGGGGAGATGGGCACACATTTCAAATTTGAGCCATCCCATGTTGGACCTTTGTAGTGCATGAAATTGACCACCACAAATGAGGAGAGTTCTTGAGGGAAAGAACCAGTTGTGTAATGAATAGCAACAACTTTCCCGAGAGAACCATTCATGAGGCCTTCTTCAACCCACAAGTTGCTTGTTAGAATGACATGCTGACCAATGTAGAGAAGCAGTTATGCAGCATGTTGTTCATCTTCCTGGTTGGAGGAGAGCATTTATTTCCTTTGCTCGACACAATAGTGTGCAATAGGCAGGTTCAATTTCTTGAGCATTGTTTTATTGTGTAGCACAACATATTCATTAGTTGCATAAAGGTGCATAGAATTGGCGAATGTTGCTAGCTCATCTTTTGAAAGATTGGATTTTGAGTGCGTCATTAGAAGGTTCCAATCATCCAATATGGGGGTCGCATTGAGAAGGTTGGAAAGGAGTTACCAAAATAAAACCTGCATGGGTACCTTATTGGCAGAAAATTTTGGAAAGCATGACAACGGTGTCGAAGCTTCGCTAAAGAGCATTGCCATGGGACATGCCTACATACATTGGTGTATCTTTAACAAGTGGCAATTAGTCGAGGTCCCCCACAAGGATTGTTGAAATATGGCAACAAGAATATTCCAATTTAATTTGTCCTTGAATTAAATTGTAAATTAAAATCGAATTTAGTCTTAACAACTACTTGGAAATAATTAATTTATTTATTTTAAATTAATTAGTTGGAGAAATTCAAGTTAGAAGTCTTTCTGCAGTCATGCAAGAGTTATCCCTTAAATTAAGGAGATAAGATTGAGTTGTAATTAGTTAACTCAGTTTACTGAGTTAAGTCCAGTAAAATTAGTTCCAAATTGTTTGAGGAACTAATAATGAGTTAACAGTCAGTTGATGCATTAATGCACTCAACTAGTGCTACTCCAATTAACTGAAGATTCCCTCATCAAAAACTCATGCATGTCTATTATGAGAAAGACCCAGTTGAGATTAATGTTCAAGGACAATGTACTATTAGTTGCATGTGTTTTCTCATGGAGAAAACTCATGCATGCAGTCAATGATTTATCCTTGAGGATTGCGCAGTTTTGAAGGATTGGTTTTCCACTTGGTAACAAGCTAATCATCCACAAGGAACATCATAAGGAAATAGGAGCTTGGAGGGTAGAGAGGAAGGCTGAAGAGAAGCCAAGATTGCATGTGAGCATCTGTGATGATTGTACTAAGAGATGGCTAGTTGTGAGAGCTAAGGCTTTGTATAATTCCCATGTATTTCCACCATGTATGATAATACAATAGTGTGGGGTTTTTAGCTGAGGCTTTCCCCAAAGTATTTTCATGTTATGCCATTGATTCTTCTTCTTCTGGTTATATTATTCAGCTCGATCTTTAAGCTTCCATAAATTGATAGTAGAAGTAGGTTATAGTATTCTCCTTTGATTTATATTGCATTGTCGGGTTAACCTACCATTAGATTTTCTACATGGTATCAGAGCTGTGAACAGTATATTGAGAAAAGAATTCGAAGTTTGAAGTTCGGTATTGCAGCTGAAAATCGAATTCATATCATTCTTCAAGGTTGGCCAATGTCTTTCTATGGATTGAGACACGAGTATGCCTTGGAAGGTAGCACGAATTACATAGCATGGAATGATAGAATGGAGGCTGTATTAGAAGACAAAGGCTAGAAGGAATTCATTGATTAAGAAATCCCAAAGCTAGCTTCAACTAATGCACAAGAGTTGGTTGAGTGAAAGAAGTGTGTGGCGAAGGTGAGATGGATCATCCTTGAGGGAGTTTGAGACCATATTGTCTCGAGTCTCCATGGGAAGCATACTCCATTTTTAATGTGGAAGGCATTGAAGGACCTCTACCAGAATAGTAGCGACCAGAGGAAATTGATGCTCAAGGATAAGCTTCAAATAATCAAGATGGAGAAGGGTGATACTATTTCCACATATCTGAACAAGCTCACCACCTGCAGAGATGAGCTTGGCAGTGTGGGAATAACTACTACCGATGATGATATGGTGAGCCTCGCCCTCCTTGGCCTTCCAAAGAGTTGGAATAGCTACCAGGACTCTGTGAATGGAAGGGAGAAACTACCGAATTGGGAATGACTGTGGTCGGATCTTATGCAGGAGGAGATTAGGAGGAGCACACGAGATGGTTCTTCATCTAAGAATGATGATGAAGAAAATTTGGCCTTAGTAAGTAAGGCAACGAAAGGGAAGGGGAAGGCTTTCCATTTCAAATCGAATTCTTCTAATAGAGGGAAGAAGGGTGACATGTCTAAAGTAAGATTCTTTAATTGTCACAATAGGGGACATTATGCAACTAATTGCCCATCGAAGAAGTCCAAGAAGGGATCCCCGGAAGGATCAAAAGGTGAGGCATTAGCCTCTCAGTTTGAAATGCACTTTAACCTCATCGCATGCATGGTGTCATCGATGATGGGTTGTGTCTGGTATCTTGACAGTGGAGCCTCATTCCACATGACCGATGATAAAAATTTATTCAATGCCTTGGAGGAGAAAGACCTCAAGATGCGCATAGAGATGGGTGACAACAGAAGGTATAGTGTTTCAGGAGTGGGAACGGTTGCTTTTCAGAGGGAGCATGGAGCTCCTCTCACCTTGACAAATGTGATGTATGTGCCTGGACTGAAGAAGAACTTGGTATCAGTCGCGATGTTGGAGGACAAAGGCTATGATGTTGTCTTCAATAAAGGAAAGGCGTTCTTAAGACACATAGACACGGGTCATACCAAGAGGATAGGGATTCAGGTGAAGAATCTCTATAAACTAAAGGTAGATGATTGTGCATCATTGAGTATGAAAGCATAATTGATGCAAAGCCAAGACATTGGAAAGTTGTGGCATAGGAAATTGGGCCATTTGCATCATGGGGCTTTGAAGATAATGCAATAGATATCTACAGGACTTCCCAAAGGTAAACTTGAGCAAGTTGACACATGCAAAGGTTGTACCTTGGGAAAGTACACCAAGTCTTCCTTTCATGATTGAGACAGTCGAGAAGAGGTTATCTTAGAGCAAGTTCATACTGATTTATGTGGACTATTCTCAACGACATCCATAATGAAGAAAAGGTATTATGTGATTTTCATTGATGACTATTCTCATAAATGATGGATTTATTTCATGCAAAAGAAGGACCAAACCTTCACAAATTTTTTGTGAGTTCAAAGATTTGGTCGAGAAATAATCAGGGAAGAAGATCAAGGCCTTGAGAAGCGACAACAGTAGAGAATATGTCTCTTAAGAGTTTAAGGCATATGTGCAGTAGAAGGAATTAAACGAGAGTTGACGGTGCCTCATAACCCATAGCAGAATGGGGTGGTCGAGAGGAAGAACAGAACTATTGTAGGGGCAACATGGGCAATGCTGCATGACCAAGGCCTACCAATTCACTTGTCGGCTGAGGCATGCAACACAATGGTCTATTTGCATAATAGAAGCCCGCATCGCATACTTGGGATGAAGACACTAGAGGAATCTTTCTCCAGTAAGAGACCACATGTGGGTCACTTCAGGATATTTGGCTCATCCGTATATGCCATGTGACAAAGGATGCACGAAAGAAGCTTGAGCTGACAATAGAGTTGGGGATATTTGTGGGGTACACTGTTACACCTCACAACTATTGGGTGTACTTGCCTACCAGTCGGAGGATAGTGGTTCGCAGAGATCTCAAGTTTGATGAGTAGAAGGCCATGTGAGTTTCCCTTGAGAGGGAGCTCCAACTATAGGTTGTGGAGGAACTGTTAGTTCCTAAGGAGGAGGAGCCTCAGACTTATGCGGAGCAGTGGCATGCATAGGTTCTAGGAGTGGAGACATCCACTCACGCAGAGTCTTCCAGAGATGGATGGAAGTGCACAAGAGAAGCTGACAAATTGTTGGAGGATGCGAGAGAGAATGTGGGAGCACTATCTTCTCAGCACAGATAGAGGAGGTCACCTGAGAGGTACACTAGATACATGGCCCTTGCTGGGGAATGTGTTGAGACCGAGCCATCTTCCTTTGAGTAAGTAGTGCAGCAACTGATTTGGGTTGATGCTATGGTGGAGGAGTATGACTCCATAGTTCGTAACAGTGTTTGGGACGTGGTTCTGAGACTAGAGAACAAGTCAATTGTGAGTTCTCGTTGTCTTCATAAGGTAAAGCACGTTGTTGATTCTAGTGTGGAGAAGCATAAGGAAAGATTTGTTGCTCGCGGCTTTTCACAGGTCGAGAGGATCATGTTGCTGCAGTATATTTCGACAGAGGAGCAAGATGCTGACATTTTGACAAAGGCATTGTCAAAGTGTAAGTTCAACTTCCATAGAGACATGATCAAGGTGGTAGATAATCCCTTTGTTGAGAGGGAGTGTTGAAATATGCCAACAATAATATTCCAATTTAATTTGTCCTTGAATTAAATTGTGAATTAAAATCGAATTTAGTCTTAGCAGCTACTTGGAAATAATTAATTAATATATTTTAAATTAATTAGTTGGAGAAATTCAAGTTAGAAGTCTTTTTGAAGTCATGCAAGAGTTATCCCTTAAATTAAGGAGATAAGATTGAGTTGTAATTAGTTAACTCAGTTTACTGAGTTAAGTCTAGTTAAATTAGTTCCAAATTGTTTGAGGAACTAATAGTGAGTTATGTTAGCTTCCTATGCCAATGGGGTTTCATTTTTCATGATTGACTGGGGAAGTGCCAAATATGTTCATCCTTTTTATGCTGCAAAGGTTCCATATGCTGATGAATCTTCACTATGTATAGGTGGTTAACTCTTGCCACAATTGATGATTAGCCAGACAGCTTAATCTTGGCTAGATCATGTTTGAATTTCACTTGTCTAAGAATAGAGAATGAAGGTCTGCACAAACAGTTTAAGCTTAGTAGGCCAGTAGTTAGGCAGAGAAGCAAAGGGTCTCAACAGCTTAATCTGAGCCCTAGAAGAAATAAGGGTAGACTTAGATAGGAGGGCAGCTAAAAGAAAAGAGAAGAATCAAGGTTTGTCAGTTCAAGTGCACCCAATGAGAATGAAGAAAAAATGCTAGGTATATTAGGTTGGGTAGGCATTTTTGATGGTATTCAAGCATGGTTCGTGGGCAATTGGCTCCTTGGAAACAAGTGGTCATATCATAAAATCATAAGGTACCATGGTAAGGTGGCTACAAATCAAATGGAGCATGACTAATTCCCCTCCCCATTTTCCCAAGAAACACTTACTAACATTCCCCCCAAAGGGCAATGAGATTTTCTCATTACCTTTAGCCCACTTCATTCCATGACAAAACTAAGTGAAAAGACGTTTTAACTAGGAAAAACAAGCCACATTTCTTGTGTAAAAAGTCTTTATTCTATCTTACCAAAGTTTCCCAAACTTCACCATTTGTCATCCTCTTCTTTCCCCTTGGCCTAAGTTTGCACTCTATAAAACTTAGCCTAAGCCATACAAACCCATCCCCCACAATCATATTAACCTACTAACCTTATTATATAACTCCTATGTATAGCTTCCCCCTCCCCCCTTAGTATATAAATACATGAAAAACCCCAAAAAATAAATACCCCCACCCTTGGCTAACTATAGCCATATTTTAAATTGTCTTTAGGGAGTTATTGGCCCACCAGGGGCCAATAACAACCCTCCACGTGCCCATCGGGACTTATTTGGCCCCTGGCTAAATAAATAGCCAAAAACCCATATTTTTGCCCAAAAAACCCACTTTTCCAAAGTCCGCAAATACACAGAAAAACATTACAAATCGTAAAAATTAACGTGGGTTCGCCACTGTTAAAAGACCGCTAGCTCTATCGCCCGCCAACCGTCTGATCGCCGCTCCCAGATCTGACGGTAGTCGGCGATTTCGGAAGCCCCAACTTGCCGAAAAATAGCGTCCAGGGGATGGGCGGTATTTCTACCGTACCGAGGATGCGTGTCAAGCGCCTGGTGTGTTCGGAGCCCCCTCCCCCAAAAGCGGTGCGATATTACCGCTTACCACCTGCCCCCTCCTTGCTGACGTCATGCCCACGTCACCTGATGACGTCATATGCCATGTCACCCGCCATGTCATATGCCATGTCACCTACCAGGTCAGCGTCCGTACCCCGCTAAATGACAAAAATGACATCATGCTGACATCATCCCAAAAAAGCGCCCCTAACCCGCCAAAGTCAAATTTTTCGGGTAAAAAGGGTAAAAGTGTTTTTTTTAACCATTCTATGCTTATTTCCTGTATGCACCTGTACATGTAAATTACGTCGAAAACACCATTTTCGACCATTCAAGTCCACCAACCAGCAAGCACAGTGCATAGCTCGGCCCCTCGACCCACCTAGTTGCCAGCAAGTCGCCCAGTTCACCGAGAAAATAGGTATTTACCAACAATTCACTCCCGACCCTATTTTCCATTAGTTTCTCTGTAAAATTAGCACCAACACCCATAATTTAAAGGAAAGAACACTGTGTTGCTACCCAAAAATCCCCCATAAGCCTCTGAGCTGCCAAATTCACTGTGAATCCACACAGTCATCTAAAATTAAGCTCGTTCAGCCCTGTAGACTCTCTAAAGAACCCCCAAAGTTGTCTTTGCCCACAATTGAAGTCTGTTGGGCCAAAAAGCACATAGATCCTGCTTCTCTAGCTGACATCAAGCCACAGAATTGAATTGAGGCCAACAAACCAGTTCTAACGGTGAAAATCCCGGAGAAATCCTCAAAGCCATCGTCCTGCCCATTTTTACCTGTACAGATTCAAAAGTTCCAATTCTAAAAGCAATAGAGCCAAGCCATGGAAGGTCCAGTGGCCTTAAACACCACTCCCCTCAATTCCCCCCACAAAGAGTTAGAACATTTGCCCTTGGCTGATAGAGATTACCTAATCCAAGACCTTGTAGGTTTCCAAAACCATCTTCAAGCAGTCTGTGAGCTCAAAAATAGTTACTTGAATCAAGATGATGTATGTGGTATTTGGGAATCAAACCTGCCCAGATACTACCTCCCCTCTGTGAATATATTCCCTGAGATGATCCACCTCTGTTGTGAGAACTATGAGCCAACAAACAGAGCAGTTAAAAGTCCATCTGGGACTACTCTTTTCTATATCACTCCTGACTCTATCAACCAGATGTTGAACTTTAAACCAACACATCTCCAGTTTCCTCTTACCATGAAGTACTTGCTGGATGAAGGTCCCAAACTCTCCAGCTCAGAGATAGCCAGAATTGCCAAAGTGTTCATGAGGGCAGATAGCCAGCCCAAGGAGCCACCTCCTTTTCACTATGCCTGCTTCATTGAAATGGGTAGATTAGTGGTTGATATGATATCTTTTGTGTTGGGGTTCAAGACAAGTGAGCACATTGATGAAACCATATTGGTTATGATGTCTATTTTTACCCCAGGGCAGCCCCCTGTTGTCAAGTACAATTATGCCAAGTTTATTGCCAATAAGATGCATGACCAATTGTTGAGGCTAGACAGGGAGGGAATCTTAAAATATTCTTCTTATATCTATCATCTATTTTTATATTACCAGCCAGATATCTTCCAATTCCCCATTAGAAAATTGGACCACAAAGGGGAGAGGAGGTCTGTTATTTTTTGGACCCCAATCTTTCATGATGTACACAGCTCTCCCTACTCTTATTGTGAGTTTGTTGATCTATTTGTGTACCCAGTCTCTTACCTCTTGATGAGAACTCCTCCTCCCTGACTGACACATGATATGCAAAAAATACTACAGCTCTCCAAGAACTATAAAATAGGTGACTGGTACTTCTACTAGAATCACACTATTCTCAGGATATATGGCTGTGAACTGTGCCCCTACAGGCTGCCCAGATATGTGCCAATGAGACTGTTTGCCTTGGAATATTTCAGGCAATTCATCAACTTAGATCTGAGTCACTTCCATAGCACAAAGAAAAAGGCCCAATTGAAACTCAGAGACCAATTAGGCTCCTTTGTTATGAACAAGAAAGAGGGGTGGAAGGACGCTGATGAACTATTGGGTCAACACTCAGACTCAAGAGAAGCTTTTGGTGGGTACCCTATGACCCATATGACTTCATCAATGCAAGAAGGGTAAAATATAGGCTAGCACCCTATGAACACTGCAGCATCCCTGACATAGAAAAGTATGCCAACCAAGATGAGTGGTTGGAGGGCACACTAGTTGAAGAGTTAACTGAGGAAGAAAAAATGGAACAAACCATGAAATATTTGGAAAAAACTCTTGACTTGGAATCTTTTGGGCAGGTGGCTTTCAAAAAGCCACAGCCAACTGGGGAGAGCTCATCAACTGCCACAACTGCACAACAGGTTGCCCAGGAAAGGACTACACCAGCAACAGGGACAGCAAAGGGCAAGGAGTTGATAGTGGCAGAACAAGAAACCATGGAAGAATAGCCTACTACCTCTAAGGAACATAGCCAAGGGAAAGCCCCTTCACTACAGACACAAGCACCAGAGGTACCAGCACTACAGACTCCTCTTCCTGAGGAGAGAAGCAAGAAAAGGGACCGAGAAGAGACCACACCTGCAAGTGGGTCAACAGGTCAGCAAGAGGCTAAGAGGCAAAGGGTATATCCTCCTGAAGAGGACACTGTGGAAGACATTACTGAAAGCCCAAGAGGAGGGAGAGCCATTAGCCAACAGACTTCTGCTAGCTCTCACAGACAAGAAGGAGGGAGGTAGCATGGAATGGAAGTCTCCTCCTCAAGGTCACAAGCAAAGAAACCATCAGACATCAAGCAGTCATTCATAGAGATTAAAGCTCAAAATGAGTCATTAAGGATTCAGTTGTATGACCAGTTCCTTAAGATGACACCCTCCAAACAGCATAGACTAATGGCAACCTATGACATTAAGGAGGAGAAAATGATTTTAAGTCATTTCAAGCCTAAATTTCAGCAGCCACAGTCTGCAGCTGACTACATAAGGACCAATTTAGAGGTCCTTGCCAAGGACATTCACCTAATGGATCAAATCGAATTGTACAAACAAACAGGTGAAATGGTCTATGCCACGCTGGCAGACAAAGAAATGCTAGCCCACCAATTAAAAGAGTCATTGAGTAACACATCTGCTCAACTGGACTTAGAGAGGATATCTTCTCTAGCCAAAGACAACCGAATAAAGACTCTAGAGGAAATAATTGTTGAGTTGGGACATTATCCTAAGGATGCCAAGGGCATCAAAGCATTGATCAAAAAGAAGGAGGAAGATATTGTTGCCCTTAGAAAGCAGTTGAAGCTGCCTGTCACCATGCATCCCCAAACAACAGAGCTAGCACAAGAAAAGGCAGAAGAGGATGTCATGGATTTATTCACGAGAATGAACCAAAGGCTGATGCAGACAGAGCAAGAGCTGGAGAAAGCATTGCAAACTAAGCAGGGAGAGTCGACCTCCCAGCCACCCCAAACAGCTCCAACAATTATCTCTGCTCTCCCCACAGACGCAGCAGCAATTCCTCCCACTGAGCCACCATCGACAACAGGTACAACAACCACAGATGCTACAGTAGCAACAACAACAGAGCCTGAGACCAGCATGAAAATGGAGGAAATGATGAAGGCAGTGAAAGAGCTAGAAGCTCAAATGTCAGAGCTTAGAGAGACAAAAGAAAGACTAGCCAAGCTAGAAGTGAGCTATGACAAATAAAAAATAACAGTAGCAGAGAAGACCAGAGAGGTGAAGGCCCTGGAGAACAAGGTGAAAACACTAGAAAAGGATCTCACCTTACATAAACCTCTGGCACATATTAAAATGAATTTGTGGACTAAGATTGGCTAGTCCATTACTAGCCAATGAAGATCAATTCAGACATTGTACGAGCAAATGGAATTAATAGACAGGGCACAAGAACAAATACAAAGGGCCTGGGCATCATTAGGAAATATGCCTGATCAGGCCAATGCACTCATCCATTTTTTGAACACCAATACCAAGGAACAATTAGCAGCTTTAGAGATCAATGACATGACAGGCACCATTTTGACAATAAAGAAGGTACTAACAATGAGAACTCTTATACAGACTCTGGAAAGAAGGTGTCAAGAGATGCAGATGGATATTAATACCTTCACAGAGAAATTGACAAACTTGCCGCAAAGGGGTCTACCCAGTTTAGTAACAAGCAATCAAAAACTGTTATCACATCAGTAGTATGCTCATGGGTGAACATGTATGTGACAAATCAGACCACTGCATCATCCAACAACTCAGAAAACACAGGACCTCCTTCTGGACAGAGCTTGTATGACAAACTGGAGAATTTGTTTTTCATAGAACATGAAATAAATCATCTGTTTGAAGTCAAGCCCAATTTTTACAGATATACCGAGGCTGATGAGATACTAGTAAAGATACAAAGACATCAGTTGCCCACTGAACACCGGTGGCAAAGTATGCTGGAAGTTTTGCCTAAGTAAATTCAGATCCTTTTTGCCTATGACATCTGGTCAAAGGGCAAGACACGTGGCAGATATAAATGAAGGAGCTCAAGCCAGGATCAGGACACATTAAAGATGAATCGAGAGCAGGTAACAAATCAGGACAACAATGCAGGAAAGCAAAGCAAGGCCATAACTACCAGCCGAATTCCTGGGTGAAAAGTCTAAAATATCTTGTCAGTAAAGCAGCCAGCATAGCTACAATAACTCCTGCCTTCATTTCTGCCTTTATTTCTCTGACAAAGTAGCTGAAGGAAGTTATTGCTCCTTATCTTATCCTTAAGATATTTTGTAAACTCTCTTTTTGTATAAATACCCCCCCCAAAGAATGTATTCGGGGTTGGTGATTCTCCCATTTGAACTACGCTGTAACTTAGATATTTATTAATACAAGGGGCATTGAAATGCATTGTTGTTGGATCTTCTGAACGTGGATGTGATGACTCTGGGCTCTGCTACAGAATTCTTGTGTCTTTCTTTGGCTCAATAAGTTACTCTAACTGTTTTTGTGTTTACTATGTTTACAAATCTCATATATGTTTCATAATCTTAACAACAGGGAAAAAGAATAGGCCAGAACTTGTTTAAATACACTTTGTGTTCAATTATTGCTGTTATCTATGTTTTCTTCATAATTAGCTTGAATAGAAATTCTTAAATGCTTCTGTTTCTGCTAATTCCTTCATTTTGAACATTGTCAAGGAATTCTTCACTGCTCCTTGAATGTATTCAAGCACCTTCCCTCTGCCACTAGGATAAACGATTCTTGACTGCCCTTTAGCCCCTGGCCTACATCCCATCCACCACTGGCTTTAATATTGTTCCAAACTGATTATCTTTCTCTGTAGTATTGCCTAGCATCACAGAAACACACTCAGCAGTCCACTTTCATAGACTCCATTGCCCAATGGAATTAAACCTATCAGACCTACATCATACCTCTGTTTGAAATCACCATCCAAACCCATTTAATACAAACCTCTGCACATCATAACTAGCATAAAACTTAAAATCAACAAAGTTAAAACATATAGAGAGAGCCCTCTCTGGATGTAGTTTGGCTAGAAATTGCATCTAAAAGACTGGTTAGTGGTTACCTCGGCCGTATTCCTTTTTCTCAACAAGTTTTGGGGAACAACCTGAGTGATAACAAGTTAACAGTTAGTTGATGCATTAATGCACTCAACTAGTGCTACTCCAGTTAACTAAAGATTCCCTCATTAGAAACTCATGCATCTTATTCTGAGAAAGACCCAGTTGAGATTAATGTTCAAGGATAGTGTACTATCAATTGCATGTGTTTTCTCATGGAGAAAACTCATGCATGTAGCCAAGGATTTATCCTTGAGGATTGCGTAGTTTTGAAGGATTAGTTTTCCACTTGGTAATAGGCTAATCATCCACAAGGAACATCGTAAGGAAATAGGAGCTTTGGAGGGCAGAGAGGAAGGCTGGAGAGAAGCCAAGATTGCCTGTGAGCATCTGTGAGGATTGTACTGAGAGCTAGCTAGCTATGAGAGCTAAGGCTTTGTATAATTCCTATGTATTTCCACCATGTATGATAATACAATAGTGTGGGGTTTTTAGCTGAGGCTTTCCCCAAAGTATTTTCATGTGTATTGTGCCATTGATTCTTCTTCTTCTGGTTATATTTTTCAACTCGATCTTTAAGCTTCCACAAACTGATAGTAGAAGTAGGTTATAGTATTCTGCTTTGATTTATATTGCATTATCAGGTTAACCTACCATCAGATTTTCTACAAGGATTATTGATCGACCACCAAATGGAGTGTTTATATTGGATGGGAAGGCCTCTCGTAAATGTTCATCAATTTGAGCAAGCATTTTAGGACCAATGTAGCTCATTTCATCAATGAGAATGTATTTGACATAACAGAGTTGTTCTTGATAATTTAGTTGGGATTAACCTTCCAAAGGGTGCATAGAGGAGATGGGGATGCAGATGTCAGAGTGTATGGTTAGAGCATTAATTTGGAATGCCATGACACTATTCAAGGCAAGCAAGAGCAATGGGTTTTTCCGATTAACAAATTTGGATAGGAAGGCATGTTTGAGGCAATCAATTAGGAAAAATTTGTCGATGCCAACAATTCATTGGATGAACATCCTTAATGGTGTGGTGGAACCACTATTGGGGAAGTGGGAAAAACCAATATTGAATGCCATGAGCTGGCTTGGGGACAAGGAGGAAAGGGAATGTGGATTTGGAGAGGTAAATTGGTGGAGTTTTATGGAGGAGCAGTTGAATTCGATGAAGGAAATGGTCATTTCTTACAAGTGTGAAGGGATAAGAGAGTGGTCTCAATTATGGTTTGCATCGAAGTCACGATGGCTAAGCATGTCAAGCTCATTAAGGAGGATGTTGTTACCTAGGTGGAGTTTAGAGATGAATTTCCATTCTTCCATGTCTATGGGGGGGGTGGGGGGGCGTGCATTGCATCAAGGGAGGGATCGTCAGGGTCAGACATGGTTGGTTCTAAAGGAGCTCAGTGAACATGCCATGCTTGATGCGTGTTGGCAATCTTCTCTCAATGAGAAACAATTGCCTCATTGGTTTCACCAATGTCGTCAGGAAATCTACGAAAAGGGAAGTACAAGTGTATTTCACTCCAGAAAAAGTCTACATATAATGTTGAATCTTTATTTGGGATTGCAGCATATCGAGGAATGGCTCACATTACCATGGGAGGGAAAATGTGCTCCCACAATGATGTTTTTTGGTGGGAGGAGAATGACTAGTCCTGTGCAACTTCAATAAGTGGCAATGAATCTAGTGAATGAGGTCTTTGCATGTATGAGGTGATGAAGAGTGTTGATGGGAGATGGGCATCCAAGTTGTTTGAAACACATCGTAAAACTATTTTTTTTAACATTGAGGGAGACAAAAGAACGGTTGAATTGGGTTAGCGGGAGTTTTTGGAGCATATGACATGTTTCTTGTGCACCAATGTGTTAGGTCCCTATACTACTAGCGTAACCCATTATTGTTATTAGTGCAACCCCCTTATTGTATTATTGTGCACATATAGTCCCCATGTTGTTATAATTATGCCCCATAGAAGCCCATTATTGTTATTGTTGTGCCCCTACAATATTATTGTTATGTAGGCTCTAATTGTATTGGGACCCCTTAAACTCCTATATATAGAAAGGACGTCTTGTCATTTGTATCATCCAAGAATTGTTCATTTGTGTAATGTAAAAGAGTTTTCATCCTCATAGAGGTTGATTTTTAAGTTGTTGATCTATCCTTTCTATCTTTTTGTGAGCTGGTTTCATAACATTTGGTATCAAAGGTTTGGATTCTAGGGTTTCACTGCTCCAAATAGGGCATTGTTGAATTTTCAATAGAACATTTTCTCTATGAAGTTTCAGAAGCTTAAAAAAATCCCATTGGAGTCGAAATCGTTTTGAACCTCGGGTCCAAATTTCAGATCTTGTCTCGCTATATTTTCGGAGATATGATTTGAGGAAGTTATGGTTTTTGCAAGATCCAAAATTCCATCACAAATAGGTCATTGTGGAATTTTCACTATAATTTTGTTTCTACGAAGTTTCAGACTCTGAAATTAAAACCTATGTGAGCATAAATCTTGATGATGCTCAGGCTTGAATTTTAGATCTCTTTTCGCTATATTTTCGGAGATATGGTCCAAGACATTTAGGGTTTTTGCAAGCTCCCGAATTAAATCCAAAATAGGCGACCTGAGGAAAATCACCATAACTTTCTCTCTAAGCATCAAACTGAAATTTCGTAAGAAGTTATAGAAATAGGATGACATGTAGTTTTATGTGTATCCATTTTAGGTCCTAAGGTCAAAGCTGTGACACGTGGTACTTCATACAAGTTCACTCTATTGAACCTGTCTATAATCAGGTCATCGTGGGAGATTTAGCATAACTCTTCCTTGGGGAATCCAATCTTGATCAGACTTGCGAGGTTGGAAATACGACACCAAGGGCTACCACAGGATGCAATTTCAGACCTTGGAGATCTGAAATAACATAGATACAACAGATTCAATATCGATCTCCTACAAAGTGAAAAAATATGTGTAGTTTTTTTAAGTTTTGCATAAGTTTGGTTGAAAAAATAGTTTGAAGGAATTCAAAGGGCATGGAAGCTAAAATGGATGGTATAGAAGAAAAGCTTAAAGGAAACATGGAAGATTTGAAGATATATTTGACAAAGTTGCTACAATAAATGCTTACTAATGGCGAAAGGGTAGTAAGGGGAACTCATGATGGAAACAAAAGAAATGTTAATTATGATTTTATAGACTCTAACGTTGGATTGAAGACCCACCATGTTCCAAAGATCGATATGAGGAAGTTTGATGGCAAGGATCTTATAACATGGATACCACAAATGGAGCAATATTTCGATCTCCATAATGTGCAAAACACACAAAAGGTACACATTGCACTTTTATATTTGGAACCAAATCAGTTTGTATGGTATCGATGGCTTTGCTCTTGTAAATAGTTTGTCACTTGGGAAACTTTTACGAAAGAAATGATAGCACATTATGAGGATACAAAAATAAAACGCCTTTTTTATCTAATTGATAAATCTCAAACGAAAGGGTTCATTGATGGAGCACATTAAGGACTTCCAAAAATTGAATATAAGGGTAATTCCAGAGGAGCATAAGATTGATGTGTTGATAGGGACTTTAAAGGATAACATCCAACATGAGTTTTTCCTTTGGGAACTTGATTCATTGGAGAAGGCATTCAGTTTGGCAAGAAAAATGGAAAGAAAAATTATGGCAACAAGGAAGCCTACCACTCACAATTATGAAGATGGAAGTGTTGTTTCTCCTAGCCTTTCACCACCTACAAGGTTGACACCACAACAAGTGGAAGAAAAAAAAGCAAAAGGGCTTTGTTACAATTGTGATAGAAAATACACTAAAGGTCATAAGTGTGTTGAGAAGAAATTAATTTACTTATATGGGGAAGAGGAGCAAGAAAAGGAACAAGAAATGTCAAAAGAAGAGGATATACACCAGGAACCAATCCCAGAGAAGGAAGAAATGAATTTGACCATATCTTGTAATGCATTGATAGGAATTACCACTACTCAAACTCTCAAGATATAAGGGCATATCAAGAATAAAAAAGTAATAGTGTTGATTGACTTGGGTAGTACCCATAATTTTATTCATTGTAAGATAGCTAAGGAATTGAATTGCTTCCTATATCCATCACCAAAGTGTCAAGTAATGGTTGTGAATGGAGGAACCATAAATTGCTTTGGAAAGTGCCATAATATCAAGCTATCAATGGGAGAATATGTCTTGAATAACCCAATACTTTCTATTCTAATGCGTGGTGCAGATGTTGTACTAGGAGTCCAATGGCTACAATCTTTGGGTATGATAGATTTTAATTTTCAAGAACTTTTCTTGAATTTCTTTTGGGAAGGAAAGGAAGTTGAATTAAGGGGTATCAAATGGAAACCAGGAAAGATAATCAACCCTAACAACGTGACAAATCTTCTAAAGAAAGAACAACAAGGTGTAATTGCAAAATTATGTTCACTAGAGGTTCCCACATCGAAATCATCTATTTCCCCAGATCTCCAAAACGTTTTGGAAAATCATTCCAAGGTATTTGAGACTCCCAAAGGCCTCCCACCTATTCGTGATCATGATCATGTTATTCATTTGATTCCAGTAAGTATTCCCCCAAACATCAGGCCTTACAAATATCCATATGCCCAAAAGAGTGAAATTGAAAGTATGGTTGCAGAAATTCTAGAGGTTGGTATAATTCAACCTAGTCAAAGTTCTTTCTCTAATCTAGTGGTATTCGTACACAAGAAGGATGGATCATGGTGCATGTTTCCGGATTATAGGGAGCTCAACAAGCTTACTATTAAGGATAATTTTTCCATTCCTGTCATTGATGAATTATTAGATGAATTACATGGAGCAATTTACTTCACCAAGTTGGATCTTTGTTTGGGATATCATCAAATCATAATGAAGACTGGAGGCATTCCAAAAACAACATTTAGAACTCATGAGGGTCATTATGAATTTTTGGTCATGCCTTTTGGCCTTACCAATGCACCTACTACATTTCAAGGTTTGATGAATTCCATTTTCAAACCCTTCCTTAGAAAATTTGTGTTAGTATTTTTTGATGATATACTAATCTACATCAAGTCTTTGAAGGATCATGTTCAACATGTTGACAGGGTGTTCAAACTATTAGAGGAGAAACAATTATATGCAAAAATATCCAAATGTTTCTTTAGAGTACAAGAGGTGGAAAATTTGGGTACTCAGTTAGCTCATAACTCATCTTATCATCCTCAATCTGATGGGAAAACTGAGATAGTGAAAAAAAATGTTTGGAGAGATATCTTTGTTGCTTTATATCTAATAAGTAGACATGTTGTAGCGGCTACAACCACCCTCCAAAATTTTGCCTCAGCTTCGTTTTGGAGCCTCCCTACCAACCTTTCACAACAACATGTCTTGCTTTAGCAAGTACACAAGCTCCAGTGATTTTCCTGCAGAAAGATAGCCTATCGATCAAACCTTGATGCATTCCCTTCACAAGTTGTTCATCTGGACTGGTTCCAACATCAAGCTAAACAACTCCTTCAAGAACTTGCGCAAACTTGGAGGGAAACCAACCTTCCCTCCAAAAATTGCGCAATCCTGATTGGCAGCCTACTGGGCCCCAGAATTGCACAATTTTGTTGAGCAAGCTTCACCTAGAAAATTGCACAATCCTTCCCAACTAGGCTACTTAGCCCAACATTTGCACAAATCTAGGCAACAATCAGCTGCTCTACCCAGAAATTGTGCAAATCTTCTTAGCAGCCAACCCATCTCCCAGTCAGAAATGCACATTTTTTCCTAGTAGTTGAGTAGCCTCTTGCATGTGCAGATAATTTCACTGGTTCCCTCCAAGACTAAGAAAAACAAACTTGCATGCATGGACTGCTTCTCCTAAGGCAGCATGCAAAGGCATCCCTCATTTCAGGGATCTACTTTTTGCAGTTGGAGGTTACATGCAAGGATCATTTCAGAAACCTCCCACCAAGTTTCTTTCCCTAGATTTGTGGCATGCATGTCACAACCTCGATTTTATCAAAAATCATCAACTGGACACTGCAGAGCTCATTCCTCACATCAACCTTGTAGCTCTTGCATCCCACATCACCTCTAGGGGTTGTCAGCACATTTAACTCAGTTGTTTTGGGGTAAACTTGTTTTCCATGTCTTGTGTTGCAGTTTTGATGCTTTTTGTGTTTTTCTTCATATGAATGATGTCTGCTTGATTTCAGTGAGTGCTTACTATTGCTTTGATACATACTAACTTGTACTAGCACCATTTCAGTTTTCGTTGATATCTCACTACTGTCGCATGCATGGAACTATTTTGCACGAACAGTCATCGATTCAACGGCTCAATTCACCCACATGCATGTTGATTTGTTTACTAAATCTTTCGTTCAATGTTTGCATGCACTGTCAATCACTTCTACTTTCACTTAGTGGCACCATGCATTCACTGTCATATTTGCTTTCAGTTGTCCGTTGGTGAGTCTGGCCAACCTTGGCCGGGATTTTGCCTTCACTGAGAAAACATTGCGCAATATGGGGAAGGAAGGCTCTGTCTTCCTCTCCAGAAATGCACATTTTTTCTCAGGCACTATCCTCCAGGAATGTTTTCTGCATTTCTGAGGGACACTGATTGTTGGCCTAGAAAATTGCGCAATGCAGTCATTGAGCCTGCAACTATTGCTAGCTGAGATTGCGCATTGTGTAATTCTAGCAGTCAACAGCCAAACTAGATTATTCATTGCGTAGTTCAAGGAGTCAGTCAACCTTTCAGCAGCCCAGACTGTGCCTTGCCCAGTCTCAGAAGTCAGTCTCTTGACCTCCTAGTGGAAATTGCGCAACCTTCATGATCAGTCACCCAGGTATGTTACAAGTCGGTTCTCACGTTCATTTTGGTTTTCAACTAATAGATTGCTTTCCATGAGTGTTTCCATGTCTCCAGGAATAATAGGTGTTCATATGCCTCTTAGCAATATAGATACAATGGTTTCCAGGAGAGAAGAGATGAAGACACTGTTCAGAGCATACTTGGGGATGAAGTCAATCAAGTGTCTATGAACTTGCCTACCCATGAATACATCAAGTTGTTCGTAGACAAGGACATCAAGATATGACGGTAGTAGCATCGCAACGAGCAAAATCATGAACATCAGCTGAATTTAGCATACCAAATGCAATGGATGCGAGAGGAAGGTTGTTGACAACATAGAGGCGGAACAAAGTTGCAAGCTCAAGCAGATCCATTGATGATGAAAGAAACTTTGGAGACTCAAGCTATGAGGTGACAATGCGACATGGAGATAGCATGAAGATAGAGAGTGGAACAAAGAAGGAGTTTCATGTGTTGAAGCAAAAAATAAAGGAAGAACATGAGCTGCAAAGACAAGCAAATGAGTAGTAGCAGGAACAGGAACAACAGGGGCGCAACATGCACTTACAGATGAAACTATGCCCATACAATTTATAGATCCATCCCAACAACTGACACAGAGTAGACATGGTGAGAAGTGCTGTTGATTGCATGTAAGGGATTCAACAACATGCATGTCATTGTGTGCACGCATGCGATCCAACCCATTCAGCATACTCACCAATGTGAATACAAGAAGCAAGTCCAACTAGAGTTGAACATGTAGTTGACAGTTGATGCACGTGACCACCAACACACACTGGAAGATCAACACGGACACTATGCATCAGTGTGTTGCTAGTTCTGTTCACTAAGAAGACCATGCACATGCTAGTAGACGAGTTGGATGAAGGAGCCACAATAATGCACCTGGATGTAGCAGAGGCAAGACTTCACTTCAGAAATATGTCACCATGGGGTGCATGCACACCATCATGGATGACCAAGCTTGGCATCAACTCACCACCTTCACCATCACAAGCATTTCAAAGTGTTGGTCTCACCACAATGAACCGAGTGTCAGTGATGTCTTGCATGGTTTTCTTAAGCCATTTTGTCTCACATGAGCACATCTGCATTGTAATGTAACATCGTGTCAAGTGGAAGTTCAAGTGTCAATAGTTGGATGTAACAGTCATAGAGTAGATGAAGAGTCATGAGGTTAGATGAATAATAAAAAAGGGGAATGTCAAGGGTCACCCCACCCTTTGCTATAAATAGAACCTCATAACTCAATATATAGGTTTTTGGTCAGCCAACTTCAATAGGAGTATCTTAGAGAAAGCTTGGACAATATTGTAACAAGCCTTGGCTTCTCCACTGTACAAAGCTAGTACATCTCTTTGGAGGAGTAGGCGGTTGTGGCTGTAACGTTCCACTATTGGAACTAGTAGTTGGACATGGATGTATTGTATGACTAGAACTTACACTTCTTAATATAACAGAGCCAACATGTTTCATGCATATGTTGTATTGTATTCTATGCTATCTGGTTTGCTCTAAATGATATATGTATTGGTTTGCTTACGCATGCATGTATAGACTATTCTATATAAGTATGTATGTATCTTTCTAAAATGTGTTGTTGATTTAACCATCACTTTGGATTGCTCGTTAAATTTCTCTCCAACTTGTGATGCATCTTCGCTCGTGTGTTCCCTTCCAAGATGAGTACTATTACAGGTTTCCAAGGGGTGCACTCATCTCAACCCGCATGTGTTAGAACCTCTCATGCACCTTCCTTAACTCACTGCAGCTATCACACCCTTTCTACCAACAGAGACATCTTACTTGCCTCTATGCAAAATCATGGTCAAGGCATTACCATACGACCCACTGCTGGGACTCCTACACCAAACAGCCTGAGGTCTAATTGTGACTTCTTACCATGGATATCCCCTTACATGTTGGCGGGTCCAGCAACGTCAACAAGACACAATGGGTCAAGTGGTTACCTCTGGTTGAATGGTGGTATAACACTTCCTTCCATACTGCAACAAAAATGACCCCATTTATGGAACTTTATGGATATCATCCACTGTTCATCACATCATCTTTAAAACAAAATTCTAAGGTTCAAGCAGTGGAAGATCACATCGAGCATCAAAGAAAAGTTCTCAAAATCTTAAAGGATAACCTCACCTTGGCACAGAATAGAATGAAACAACAGGCAAATCAACATCACAATGAAAGACGTCTTGATGCAGGTGACTGGGTATTTCTACGACTACAACCATACAAACAAATGTCCCTCAAGCAAGCTAAGAAGGATAATAAATTATCGCCAAAGTATTATGGTTCGTACAAGGCATTACAAAAGATTGGTACTATGACATATAAATTGGAGCTTCCTGCATCTTCCTGAGTACACCCAATTTTCTGTGTTTCATGCTTAAATAAGGTTATAGGTGAGAAGATCCCAGTTCAAACAATATTTCCAAAACTTAACGAGGAAGGAAAAATCATATTGGAATCAGAAGCAGTCACAAAAATAAGAAATCGACATCTACGAGATCGATCAATTTTAGAGTATCTCATCAAGTGGAAGAACTTACCCACTGAAGATTCCACATGGGAGGATGAGAATTTTATACAGAAGCATCCAGAACTACTCAAGCATTGAGGAAAACACTTTTTGAAGGAGAGGGGAATGTTAGGTCCCTATTCTACTAGTGTAACCCCTTATTGTTATTAGTGCAACCCCCTTATTATATTATTGTGCCCATATAGTCCCCATGTTGTTATTATTATGCCCCATAGAAGCCCACTATTGTTATTGTTGTGCACCTACAATATTATTGTTATGTAGAATCTGATTGCATTGGGACCCCTTAGAATCCTATATATAGAAAGGAGGTATTGTCATTTGTATCATCCAAGAATTGTTCATTTGCGTAATGTAAAGGAAGTTTCCCCCTCCAAAAGGTTGATTTTTAAGTCGTTGATCTATCTTTTATATCCTTTTGTGAGTTTGTTTCATCACACAATGTCTCTATCAGTAACAAGTTTGGTCATGAGTTTGAAAATGGCATACATGTTAGGCGTATCAGGGGGGTAACTTTGTGAATTTCATGCAATCATTTGGTGGTAACTTCAGGATTTTACCTCTGCTTTTTCTGCATACTTTGCAATGTAGTTCAATATAGCATGGCGCGACAAAATCGGTTGGAAGTCAATGTTGGCCCTCTAAATTGCAAGCATATGAGAGCTGTGCACACTTTTCTTGTCGGCATTTCTAGCAAGAGTGTACATTTTCCACCCAGAAGCATCAATTTGGAGAGAAGAATTTTCACACAATTCCCAAGGGGCTTCATAGCGGCAAGCAATAGAGTTATTTTTTTGTGAATACATGTAGAGGAATGACAATTTGTATGCCTTTGGACGTATTTCACAAGTTCCTTGTAGTCTTGGAGTTCATTTGATGCAAATGTTTCATATGTCGTGAGGCAAGGATCACATATAAATGAGTGATGCAATCTAGGAGTCCTGTTCTAGAGAGGCCGAGGATTCTAATCGGTGATGTAGGTATCAAAACATGTTTTGGTCGCACGAACGTCTGCAACATTAGTCCATTTGAGGGCATCCATATTAGGTGCGTCTTAAAACCATAAAAACCCATGTACATGTGCATAGCCTCTATGGTGCCATTCATACCTTAGTAACTATGATGGGAAAAAAGTAACAACGATGTGGGTTTGCAACAATGTTTTGGATTCTCCATAGAGATTGATCTTGTGCATTAGATGGAGGATTGGAAGGCATGGCCATATGCAAGTCATTCCATTTGGTATCAACCACACTTAGTGTGTAGAAGAAGGTAGGGTTATCGTATTGAATGATCATGTCATTTAGCTCCCCTCTAGCCCTGGTCCAAAAAGAACGACTCCCAGAAAGGGATGAGATGAAGCACATAATCTAGTCTAGAATTGTCCAAGGTGGAAGATGTTGAAGGTGGAGGCAAAGGTCTACTATGGTTGTTGGTAAGGTATTTGCAAGGTCCATTTTAATGAAGACAGAAGCAGTTTCCTGGCTTTGATGTCAGGTGATAAGGTTGTATAGGTAATAGTGAAACCTAGGATGTTGGCCAAAGCGATTGTCATGGAAGTGCATTAGATGAAAATCATATTCTTGCATATCTACTTTTGCAATTCTTAATTGGTTAATCATGGCAACTCTAGTGGGGAAGGCCATGGAGAAGAGGCCCTCTGTGTTGTATTCATTGAATGGAGAAAGGTCAATGATGGGCCATTGAAGTGAATAGGTGGGTGTGGAATTGGAGGATTCTATGTAAGCAAGTATCTCATCAATTTCTATATGAGAATTTGGTATAGTTGCAACAAAGGAGGATGGTTGAAGGTCAAACGGGTTTGGGTGGAGAAGATCATGGTCAATATTTTTAGAGAAGGCTTCTTGGAGTCCAAGGGACTTGGGGGGAGAGACGGCGTAACATACCAGAAACGTCTGAAGGGGAATCAGGCAAAGAGGAAAGTGCAAGCGGGTTAAGTTGAACATCTTTGTAGTATGGGTCATTTTCTAACTTGAACGGCAAATCCCCAAGAACATGTGATCTGCTGACAAAGAATTCATAGGATATGTGGTCATTGTTGGTTTTATTTACAACAAGGATGTCTATTTTTGAAAGCATGCGAGGAAGAGAGGTGACAATGTTATTTATATCTTGAGGGGAGCTAATAGTATGGATGAAATTTTTATATTTCCCTCCACATGCATGTGTTACTTGAAGAACGAGGTTGACATGGGCAATAAGAATCTCTTCAAATTGAGTTAGGCAAGCAAGGACATGGGGTTGGTTTCCTGGGTCTATGTTGTTTGAGGAGGAGAAGTGATGGATAGTTTGCTCATAGGCACAACAGGAACAAACAACATTAGCATTTCTTTTTTTTGTTTTCATGCATGGGTAATCTTCATGACAAGTGCAGCAGACTTGTATGGGGCTAAGTGCATCAATTATTTCAGAAAAGCGAAGATGTGCATGATGGAGATGGTTGTTGGTGAATTTATGAGTAGTTGAAGAGGAAGCCACATGGGGGGATGACTGCACATGGAAAGTGGGAGGTGACAAAAGGGCATCAGTTGGAATTGAAGAGGAAGCCACATGAGGGGATGACTACACATGGACAGTAGGAGGTGACGAAAGGGCATCAGTTCGAATTGATTGGGAAGCGAGTGGACATGGAAGGGAAAGCATAAGACTTTGGGTGGATGCTAGGGGAAGGAGACAAACCTAGGAAGGAAGAGGTGTTCGGTTTGGGTTGGTTTCAGAGGGAAGGTTGGTTTGACGATTGTTGTAGAGAAGATGACGATGTGCATTTATTTTATCCTTGTTAAGTGTGTAGTTGTGTCATCGTCGTTCCTTATGTGCACTATTCATTGGGGTGGGTTGCATAGTTGTTTCAAACAAGAAAAATTGTCTCAACTTCAGAGGTGTAAGTGAAGTAGAAGAAAAGGAAAGTAAATCATGCATGACAATTACTATTTTTTTCCCGCTTGTTTAAAGTTGTGTTTGTTTTCTTTTTTTTTGTCTTTACTGTGTTTTGTTTTGCATTAAAAAGTATAGTAGCATATATATGGTGTCAATGTTTCTTTTAGGGAAAGTGTATGAATTATGTAACGTGATGAATGCGAATTGTAGGTGCAGTAAGAAGATTGGTGCGAATGATATTTGTTTTGTTTGGTTGTTAGAATTGTTCGAAGTAAAGTAATCCATACTGGGATGTTCAAATGATTATTAGTAATTGTAAAAGCAACCACATGATACATATTTGGCCTATGCTAAAGGAAGCTCAGACAATAATTAGAAGCATTAGGTGTGTATTTTTTTTCATATATAGCATATCATATTCATATCTGTATTTGAATAATGTGTGTGTTGCAAAGAAGCTTACATGATGAATAAGGATCATGAAAAGTAAGTGAGTGAATGGCCATGTATATAGAAGAGACATTACAAGTAAGAAAATGGGCATGTATGAAAGCGAGAAAAAATGAAGAAGGGGATGCCCATTTGTTCATGAGAACCAATACACTTGAGAGAGGTTGCATATAGTAATGAGAAAGTAGTACAAAAGGCCAAAGATTGTTGAATATGAGGTCTAGAAAAATTAAAGTTCAAATTGCAGACAAGAGGGTTCAACAAGGTGCAAAAGGGAAAGTTGGGATTAATGAGAGTGAAGGGTGGGAAAGGAGTTGGAAATCAGGAAAGGGAGGGGCATAATAGGGAAAGTGTTTACAAGGTGAAGGATGGGCATAAATGGATAAGGGGAGGGAGAGTATGGGAAGAAAAGTGTTAAAGGGCAAGGGTGTATAGAGCAAGAGATGGGGAATAGTGGGGGAGAGGGGAGAAAGGTATGTTTATAGGTGACGAGAATTTCTTTTCCGAGGGGGAGGAGTGGGTTGAAGGTCTTGCAGGAGCAGAGTAGATGCAAAGGCATAAGGGAGTTCTTCAAAGTGCATGAGGGTTGGGTGGAGGCGTTCAACACCGTTGAATGTGTCTGTTTTGATAGCTAGTGTGAAGAGGAATCGACGTGACGTGACCCTATTGGATATGTCTTTGACAATTCTTATCTCACTTGAAAGGAGGAAAAGGTCCTTTCCAGATATGACCAAAAGGCCATGGGCGACATCATTGAAAGCAATCACATTTTTGATTTGGCCAGTGTGGTCATGCAATTCAAGCCGGAGCACATAGCGATAGTCACATTAGAGGAAGGAGTCTTCACATTTTGAACAATGCCATGTCTTGTCAAGTTGCTGAACAACGTTTTTCATGCATTGCAACCCATCAATGGTAAGGGGGCATGCAAGGAAGCAAAAGTCATCCAAGTCAATTTTTGTAACAATAGCACAGAGGGAAATCCATGTAGAAGTTTTGACATGGGGAATTGCAAGAATGGCATAAATTGTTTTTTTTTGCATGGGCTTGTTAGTTGTGTCGGTGTATTTCCCATTGAGTGATGACGAGGAAGATTTGACGCCTTTTTCTTGAAACCATTTCTTGAGTTGGTGTGTTTCAAAGATATCCAAATATATAAGAAGGAAAGTCATCGAGATAGTTCTGATAGTTTGCCCATTGAACTCGACAAGCTGGCCCCTTCTGATTGCAAGGAATCGGACAATACATTTCATGTGGAGTTCGGAGAGCACATGTCCTTTGGTGTGGCAATGTTCTCCCCACAAGGTGACATCGATGCTACTACGAGACTTGCCATGCAGGGAAATAGTTTATCTAGGAGTTTCATAACCATCACGTTTGTGAACGATTGAGGCTAGAGAGGTCAAGCTATTGACATCGATAACATCAACAAATGAGTCGAGAGGTGAAAGTTTCAGTGAACTTATTGGCACAAAATGGAAGGTATGGGAAGGTATTGTTTGATCGTCATCTAAAAGGTGAGATACATTTGATGCGAAGAAGAGGAGGATTTTGAAAGTGCATTTAAGATGGTTGTACGCAGGGTTTAGGACCTTTATGGAGCCATTCAAAACTATGTAGATTTGGCCAAGTTGGATGAGAGTATGGAGTGAGTCCGCCAAGTCATTGAATGCAGATACTTGGATTTTGTCGTCGTCATGATCAATGAGGTCATACCCAAAGGATTTCCCAGAGATGTGTGCATTGGTGTATTCCCAAAGGGGTGTTTTTGCGAGAAATCTTCCTTGGATGGACCAAAATTTACAGGTTGGGGTAAGTACCTTAAAAAGGAGATTTGTTGTAGATGATGCGAACAAATTTTTGAAGCTGGTAGATTTTGTTTCAATGGGAGGGGTTGATGAAAGGGAAGAGCTAGTGGATGAGGACGAGGGCGCATGGAGAATTTGTTCAGCATAGAGAATAACAGGGGTTGGCTCGCTAATCAAAGTTTCCACACGATGCAGTATTTCAAGTTCAAGGACAAAATGCGACTTGCAAGAAAAAGCATATGTGAGTGTAGAGGGGAAGTAAAACATGATAAAAGAAAGTAGATTCTAAAGCAGACATAAAAGGAGAGGAAAGACATATTGGATAGGGTAGGATTCCTAGTGCGCAACATACATAGTATGATGTGCATATGTGCGTGAGCATTTTTGTAAGAGCACGACAGAGCCTATTTGCAAGTCTCTAGTTTTTGCAAGTGCATCATGTGAAGAAGGAAGCAAGATCGCATGGTTGTGAACACCATCAGAAAGAGAGACACGGTACCGAGGGGTTGATGTCCTAGCAGGGCATATTTCTTTGACAACAATGACCTGGAGGATTGGTTGCATCATGGTAGAGCCAAAAAAACAATGAAAGTGCATTGGTAGTCAAGGTTGGTTCCATGGTGATACGACTTTGTTATCGAAAGAAAGGTGCTACAAGCGAATATAAATTATAAGTGTACAAAAGTGAAGAGTAATTTGTGTAGTAAAAATAAAGGAAAACGTTAAAGATTTTATCTAAAATGAGATGAAGCAACAATAGAAATTGAAGGGAAAAGTGTGGGAGTTAAAAAAACATGAGGCGGAAGGAAGAACAAGTGTGCTACAGGATACAAATAGATAGCTAGATTATTGTCCTCATGATTTGTACAATTTGCATGTAGCAAAGTTAAATGTTTCATGGGTAATAAAGCAAAGCAAGAAGAAAACAACACCCACCATGATATTGTTATTTGTTGTGAAGGACAATATTGGAAGGAAGAGAGGAAGGGGTAGGCAATTTGAATGAGATACCTAGCAAATATTGAAGGCTTGTTCGAACAAATATGTTTCGCAGTAGCAAGGAAAAGTAGGAAGCATTGTTTTGACTATGATTTTTGTGTGTAAAGAAAAGCATCTTTCTAGATTGATGGCAATTACAATTTTTCACCCTATTCAAGTGACCTTGCAACTTTTCAGATGAAATGGATCTATGGATGCAAGAAAATAAAAGTAGTAAAAAAAAATAGGCTAGGTTATTTTATGCGAGAGAAAATTTTCGACTATATTAAAAATAAAAGAGCATGTGGCATCCTAGGAAAAAAAAGTGAGAAGGAAAATAGAGGGTACAAATAAGGGAATAAGATGTGTTTCCAGACATCATGTAACACCAGTTAGATAACAACCGTAAATAGTGTAACATAATAATAGATAACAACCACAAAGGAAAAACTTCCACAATAGGGGAAAGGCAATGTTAAACTAATTTCATAAGGAGAGGAAAAGTATACATGCATACTTGTCAACATGTACAATGAAATAAAGAGGAAAAGCCAAAGACCTGTACCTCTCGGCAGGGAACATCACAAGATATCCAACCAGGTAAAAACAAATTTGTGTTAGGTAAGTGATATTTAAATATGACAAGGAAAATGACTAAACCTATTTGGCCAAGTAATGCCTTTAATTGCAACATTTGTAAAATACCATGAATCATTTGCAAAGTAGCAGAAAACTATTCCTCCAAAAGAAGTGAAGTTATAAAAGAACAATATGAAAAGGGTCAGTTGTATGCAAAGGGGGACATAAGGATTCTTTGTCCAACAAAGTGTGCTAAATATGAAGCTAACAACAATATGTGAGGACCTTTTAAATAGTAGAGCAATGAAGGAGGACATATTAACCTTATAGAATCACATGGAAGAGGAAGACATAGTGGCAAGTCACTTGAGAGCTTTTCTCATAGGTATGACAAATGCAATGTCCAATGTCATTATCATAGAAGGTTTGAACAATATGCATATGAATGTATGGAAAAAAAGGGTATGGATAAACGAAATGCAAATTTCATTAAGGAAATATTTGAAAAAATAAGTGAAGAGAATCAATTTTTGTTGCAATATAGCATAAGAAAGAAATTAAGGAGTATGGTACATAATGCTGGTTGTAGCAACTATCACTTAAAAGGTGTTTTGAAGAATTTAGCATCTACAGATAAATACGAATTCCCTAGATAAGTAGCTATATCTAGAACAACAGTTTAAAGTGTTTTAGACTTTTCCTATAAACAAGATGAGAAGATAAAAGGCCTACCTATTGTTCCGCTTTCCTCTCGTCTCCCTTGTATCGATTTTGTCGCTCCTTCCGTACTTAATCCGCTTGATAAGTACCTTGTAAAAACAACAGAAGACAAAAACTGATCCAAGTATATGATCTATTGAATATAAGTAAAAGGAATCAGATACAATTCACACATATAAGCATTATGAAACAATACAAACATATGGGAAAAAGGTTCAAACACTTTATTAGATAGAAGAAGGAATTACAACCATTAGTGTCTGATTCAAAGCCATTCCTCTAGCTTGGATCCCATCCACATCACATCAAAGGCATGACAAGCTTGTAGCATCACAATACTTTCTTCAAAGACAAATCTCATAGCAGCATTATCTCCTTATAATTCAACATAATCCAGCCCATGATCACTTAGATGAGTGGTCAAATTATAGGAAGATGAAGGAAGTTTTGTCATTAATGGTAGCATTGGATAGCCTTCCATAATTAGAATTAGTTCCATGGACGAAGGGATGAGATGATAGAATGCACCTTAACTCATTCCTCATCCATTTTCGAGCTCATAGGAGTTGATAAGTGAGGGAAACTTCTAGATGTCTCTAGAAGATAGGAATATTCCCCAAACCCTATGTGAATTTCACTCATTCTCATCCAACGCAGGTGAAAGGAAGCTTAAGTGCTCTACAGAGCACCCTGGCAGTGGACTTAACTGCTCTGTGGCGCACCTTCATAAGGGCTTACCTACACTGGTCCCTCTAGAGGTTGTTTCTACATCTCTTCAAGTCATGAAACTGTCTAGGAAGGAGGCATTCAAAGGGGTGACTTGCTTAGGGCATGAAGCAATTGAAACTAGGGTTTGATGAGCCCTAAAACACTGATCTGGATGTTCAGATTTGATGTGCCCAAATGGATCTATAACATCTGCCCCCTAACACATGAAGTCGGAAAAATGCCAGTGTCTAATGAAATACTTTACGATGTGATGAGGAGGTATCAAAGTGGAAGGTGGCTTGCATCAATTACAATACACATATCATGATATTTGATTTTACATGAATCGCTGAGGGAAGGTATACCCATGCTCAGCTTATAAACTTCCATTACATGTACATAAACAGTCGTCTACAGATATAGACCCATGATTGGAATGACCATCAATGTAAAGCCATTGTACATATGATTTAGTACTCCTGAAATCGTAGTCTGGATGGATGAAACTAGATCTACGGTCTTCAATCTCGTTCAACCATTTGCTCAAGTACGAGTCTAACCATGTGAATATGTGATCTGAAGTCAAACATGGGAAGACAGATACGAGAGAAATCACTGATAATGATAATGATCCTCAAGGTACTGCAATACATTCTGCATGGTGTGATTGGATGATTTGATGTCGAACACCATACAAAGTATTTTGGTCGAAGGCCATTGATGTATGCCTATCATCGGAAGTGAGAAACCTGCCATTGATGCATGCAAGCTTCAGCGAGGAGGATAACATATGCTTGTTGTATAATTTCACCCTTCAGGCGAATCCATCACTATTTGATGTTTTAACGAGTCTAGCGAAGGTGAAACTCGATCTTGTCTAGATGGACAAGTTTGTCACTATTTAATGTTTTAACGAGTTTAACGACAAAGATAACTTGGTCCTTTTCATGTTTAGAGAGTTTGAAAAGGGACAAAAAGAAAACTACACAAGTTCTTTTTCATAAATTAATCTCTCAAGCTCGAAAAAGCGTAAAATAATACAAGAGAGATATCATTTCCAATCCATTAACAAGCTAGAAAGGACAAGCGTTTGGCAATCTTTTCATATTTAGAGAGTCTGAAAAGAGCTTAAAGAGGACTCTAGGGGGGTTCCTTTTTCATTTTTAACAGAGATCGAAAAAGAGATAAAAGTGTGCTATGTGGTCAAAGGTACAACTTACAATTGAGAACGTTGAATTTTGTAAATCAGTTGCAAAACCTGCTCAAGACATCACCAAATGGATTAAAAATATATGTTTCGTAAGAAAAAATAGGAAAGTACTAATGTTTACTCAATTAACGAACATGAAATAAACATAAAACAAGTTTTTACCATGACATTTTAACCATTTGGAACTTACCATTTAGTTTTGTGCTCTGAGCTTAGTTTTTACCGTGATTTTCAAGAGCTGATTGTGAGAGATTCTGTGGACCATTTCTCGAGATATCCGAACCAGGTAAGAGCTAAACCTCTCTACTTTCTTTTCAAGCCATTCTTTTGTCATTTCATGCAAGTTTTAGGGTTTTTTGGGGCCCTTGGGGTTTCATTTTTTTTTTTCCCTGGGATCAGCGCAGGCTTTCACATCGAAAACTACATTGAAGAGCACCCAGATAGAAGGCTACATGCTCTGTAGAACACTGTCTCTGTGTCTAGGCTGTGCTGGGAAAATTTCCCAAGTTTGTTTTAGATGTTTGCTCCAAAATTTGTCTTGTTTTTTGCATGGAAAGGATCCTAATTTAGCTTATGATTGTGTTTCAGGATTTCATTAGATCAAAATGTCGATTATATGGCGAGAAAGAGAGAATTAAGAACAAGACATGGTTTCCCTAAACAACCTGGGTACAGATGAGGCCCTTAGAAATTGTGGGTTACTCAAATACTTTAAGTTGTTCGGAATGAGGTAACAAATAGAACTGCTGCAGTTCCTTGTTCGTGCATGGGATTTGACAGACCAGACTTTTCACATTTAGGACAAGATGGTCCCTATTACCATTGAGGATATTTACTTTTCTTACCAAACTGTCAAGGCGAGGTTCCCCCATCTCACTTTTTGGATTTTCTTGTGGAGGTGAATTGGTGAGAGATTATATCAGACAGTTTTGTTGGCCATGTACACAGCCTAGCAAGGATGGGAAAATAAATATCATGGATGTAGGTGATTTGCCTTTAAGAATGATCCTCTTCACAATCGCAAAATTGGTTGGTAGTGTGACACTACATCTGGCAAACAAATCTTATATGCAGTATGCACTGGAGTGTCTAGAACCAAAAGTTTTCAACTGGTGCGACGCTGTGATTTCTTTGATGAAAGAACAACTGACTAAGGTAAAAGGCAGTAAGATGAAGAATTTCTGCTATGGTTCGATCTTAATTGATTTTGCCTTAGAGAGAAACCCATTGATGCAACCACAACATGTGTCACTGGGTATGGCTGGTCCTAGAGATCCACGTATGCAAATGTGGGTTGAATTGATGGCTCGACATGTGGGTTAGTCAACAATCATTTTCTCCCATGCATTTTTCAGTTGGCTTGAATGACAACATGTTGTCATCGAGAAGCATCCATACTCGATGGATTTCCATGAAGATCCATATTTGATTCTACCAATTGGAGCACAATTGGGTGCTATGGGTAAGTTGTTTGACCAAAGTGTTTTTGATTTTTCAAGTTTCTACATGTTTTTGTGTTTTTCAATGTTTCCAAGACTAAACTAAAATTACTCTTATACATGCAGATGTGGGTACTGTTCAACCTGTGGGACACCAACAGGTTGCAGGTGGGCCAGCGCAAAGAAACATCGGGAGAGCAGTTGTCCAGGACTTGGATTTGGCCGAAACCTTAGCAAAGTTGTAGGATCATATAGAGGAATTAACCCTTGGTATTCCAAATATCCGGATCGAGGAGTTACCTAGGAGGCTGCAGTGCTACACTATTAGTGTTCCTAACCGTTGGGTGAGGCTTTTGCACATGATAGCACAATGTGTGACCTATTACCGTGAGCACCACTAGATCTACTTAGGATGTTTTGTATGCATTTTTGAGTTTTTGGGTCAGATGACCAAATGTGTCTTTGGCACAAATTTTGTAAAAAAATTTAAAACACCTATCTATTTACTTTCAGAGTTTTCTATGGTTATATGCAATCCTATTCAAATGATGATGTGAATTGAAAAATATTACTTTTACATGTGTCACAAATGTCTATTTAACACATAATTCACTAAAGAATCAGTTAATGTGTTAAGATTTCTGGAAATATGTTGATATTGAATTTGTTCAAAACGTCTTTCCAAAATACGAACTCTAAGGAACATACAAAAATTGTTGGATTTCAAACAGTATAAATATTTGTTAGCTGTAGTACAACGAGTTGTGAGTCCAGCCTAATGATGATTCAACGAATACCAAGTGAAATGGCATCAGAGAGTAGTTCAATCAATGCACTATACTCAGCGATATTGTTTGTCAATCGACCGATACAAATCCCTTGGAAACTCACTAACTCACCACTTTGAGCGAAAATAGCCCATGCTACAAAAGACAAATTCTGTGTACTACGACTAGCACCATCGACGTAACCAAAAAAAGGTTCCAAAGACTTCGACATCTACAACAAATGTAAAGTGGATTACTAACCAAATACAAATCTCCAAAAGATACACACACACACACGTAATGAAAGCATATATACAGTGAGTTTTACTACACTTAATCAAGCATAGTAATGTTTGAGGTACAACTTGTTTCAGGGCTGCGACATTGGAATCCCATCTTCATCTACTAACTCGTAGGCACCCTTTTCTAGAACACACTTGACAACATAAGGACCCATCCACATTGGTTCGAATTTCCCTGCTCCAAGTTTATCAGCTTCTTGATCGTAAAGCAAGACTAGATCTCCTTCTGAGAAGATATGAGGCTTGATATTTCTATCATATTGCACCTTAATACATTTCTTATGTGCTTCGTTAGCTAATGTGGCATCACGACGAGTTTCATCCAGATGGATTAATTCCAAGAAATGCGCTTCTTCTTCATAAGTGTCGGGTAGCAGGTCAATCGCGAGTTTGAGTGATGAAATTCCGCATTGTATCGGTAAGATTGCTTCGAAACCATACACCTATTGAAAGGGTGTGAATCCAATTGCATTTCTCAGCTAGCTTTGATATGCCCACAAGGAAAAGTACATGATTAAGTGCCAATTTCTCTTATGAACCCCTATCATTCTTTGCAACATCCACTTTAAGACTTTGTTTATGGCCTCAACTTGTCCTTTCGCTTCTGGGTAATACGGGGTAGAACTATCATGTGATAGTCCTAACTTAACAGTCAATTCAGCCATCATGTGATTGCGAAAATGTAACCCATGATCTGTAACTATGGTTTGTGGTACACCAAACTGGGAAACCACATGGTTAAAAAAGAAAAAGAGCAACCATTTCGCCACTGTTGTTCAATGTTGGCATCGCCTCGGCCCATTTGGTAAAATAGTCAACGAAGACTATAATATACCCATGCCCCCCAGTCGAGGTGGGGTTACATGTCATAAATTCAATGCCCCATTTGGTGAATGGGCCAACATCAACGACTGTATGCAATGGTGCAGGTGGTAATCTGGCTTTTCAGTCATATATCTGGCATGCATGACAACTTCTGACAGCAATAATACAATCTTTAAATATAGTTGACCAAAATTAACTAGCACAGAGACTTCTCTGTGTGGTTTCATATCCAGATAAGTGTCTACCACAAACACCTGAATGGCAATCATTCAATGCTTTCTCAGCTTCCTCATGTGTGAGGCACCTCCGTAAAACTATATCGATACCTGATGAGCCCCAAAAATGGGTAACTTATTGGGCTCATTTTGCCTATTATTCTCGATTAATCCACCATTATTCATAGTTTATGCATTCTTTTGAGTATATTTATGTTAATTGAATGAATGAGAATAGTCACTTGACCATGAAGTCTAATACGTGGTTATTGCAGATTTTTGGACAACTTTTGGACCAAGGTCAAGCATTTATGAGCTAGCTGATAGCCAAATACGAGGGAACAAGGCTAAGGATTTGTAGGAAGGGTGTCTCATGCACTAAATGGCCCCTTCCTTGAATTCTCCACCATTAGCTCAGAGTTCAGCAGGCCACCAAAGATGATTCCCAAGGGTAGCCAAGCAGCTTTTTTAAAGTGACTGATTACTTGCAGTTTGAGCAGTCAAGCCCCTTGAGTTAAGGAGGGTTGTTGGAGGTCCTCGTAGTGCATAAGAAGGAAGGCTTCCAGCCTTCATAGTTTACTTTTGGAGCATTTGTATTTCGCACTTTAGTGCTGCTCTGCTTTTCAGCTCATTTTGGAGCTTTTGTTGTAAACATTTTTGTGACATGGTTATTTTCTGAGTAATGGAGACCAGTTTCATTTTGCATCAGCTCTGAACTTCTTCTTAGGAACCTATAGCTCTTGGGGTTGGGCCCAACCCAAGTGCCAGGACCTCCTTTGTGTATTGTTATATGTTTTTGCTGTATTCATAGAATAATTTCTACTAGTAGATTAAAATCTTGCTTTGTTACCTAGGTCATTTTGATGATTGAAATAGCTTTTCATGTTTCAGATTGATTTGATAGGTTGGTAACAGAAAATATCTTCAAAAAAGGCCATCAAGCAACCCTTGATCTCACCTCTCCCTCCTCAGGACCATGAGCTGAGACCAAGGCGTCCTTGCTGCCACAAAAACATTGTTCTTGCTTCTTCATGCAATTGCTAGTGTTAGATTCTTAGTTGCAAAAGTTGGTACCAGTGCGATTACATGTTTAGATCCATTCTTGCTTAGTTTTCGTAGCTATCTTACATGATTTTCTACCAATAAATTTCTGTTCATCATGGTTGCTAGTTTCTAGGTCAAAATAGCTAGATCTTTGGTTTGCATAGTATTTGTTTGGCCAGTTTTGGAGAATAGTGTGCAGAACACCTGTGATACCTTCCTACCTACCCTTCCTCCATCAAAAAACTTGTTCCAACCCCCTAACTCAGATTCCTCCCCATCGTTTTCCACTCTTTTCTAACTTGACCTAATTTCCACATCTTTGTGCAACCGTGCTTCTTCCATCCTCGAACAAAATCCAACCACCTTAATCACTCCTCAGCCTCATTCACCAGGTCCTAGACCTCCTCACACCCTCATCCAACCTCCATCTCCACTTCTCCACATTTCTTCCACCATCAACCCTCCAAAATCCCCTTTCGGAACATCCTGTAGAACCTCCTGTAGAACCCCTGCAGACTTCCTGTAGAAGCTCACGAGAGTGGTTTCTTGAGTCCCGAACACTGTGAAACTCTCTGGAAGGGTGCTAGGGACCCCTTAGGCCCTCTTCTCACCTTCCCAACCTCTTGAAAGTGCCCTCGCAATTTCCTTTCATCAATCAACCTCTGCACAGTAAAAAATAGTTAAAACACATGCATAATAATTCTACAAGATTACTCAGAAGTACAAAAAGATGTTCCTTTTCAGATTTCACTTCAGAAGTAGCTTAGAAACTTGCACTTAACCTTGCCAAGAGTCAATGGCATCCCTTTCTGTAGCTTTCATCCTTTTTTTTGCACCAGTAGGGTTAGTCGGTAAAACTAGGGTTTGCTAGGGTTTGCGTTTCCTTTCCGCTTTCTGCTTCTTTCTGCAAGTAGATTAGCCTCTGTTGAGTTAGATTTCATCCATCACATTTAAAATATTCTTCTCAAATCTCATATAAGTTGGCTTAAGCTCCTAGCAGACTTGTGCTAGCTGATCAAGTGACAGCCTGCGGCGAGAGCTAGTACTTGTGCATATAGCACCGTCGCTTCCAAGTTTGTTACGAACTACCGGGTTGATAAAATTAAATAAGGGAGTCCCAAGAGTTGCACCATCATTGCTGTAATACTAGGGCCCACCAATACCATGATGATAAAGTGTGTTGCCAATGATTAGATAATATTTGGCTTGGTAACGAATACGTTGCTGTTGCGAGCGAGAGGTATCTTGCCGGAAAGTTTGGGTCTGGAGATAGATCAGTATATCTCCATACCATGCGTCAAATGATGAAATTAGAAATAGAGAATCATCCAAAATTGATGGTTTAGATGTTGAATCAGTGGAGGTTAAGGGAAGGTCACATAGTAACTTAGCGAAAACTAAAGATTTCTTTGATTTGGACTTGATGAATTCCAAATCAAATTCCTATAAAATAACTATCCATTTTGAGTATTTTACCCCCAGTAATTGACGTGACAAAATGTATGTCATAGGGTTGCAATTTGAAATGACAGTTGTTTTCTATAATAGGATGTAATGACGAAACCTTTGAACATCTTGCACAGCTGCCAAAGCTAGTTTTTTGACATTAGAGTATTTATTTTTTGTATCGTTGAGATTATGGCTCAAGTAATAAATCAGATGTTCAATCCCATTTTCTTCCTGGACTAAAACCATGCTAATGGTCGTGTCTACAATGGTGAGATACAGATAATAATCATTTTGGTAATTTGAATAATACATTAATGAAGCTCTAATCAAGGTATCTTTAAGAACATCAAAGGAAGCTTGCGCAACCTGATCCCAATGAAAGGGTATCTCATTTTCAAAAGACGTGTAAAACCTTTAGCCATTTCAGCGTAATTAGGAATGAACCTTCTTAGAAAGTTGGCTTTCCCTTGGAGTCTCTGTAACTGTAAAGGATTTGAAGGTGGAGGCAAATCTAGAATTGCCTGAACCTTTAATGGATGGAGTCGAATCTCCTCTCTAGAAACTACAAATCGAAGCAATCAACCAGAACCAACGCAAAACACACACTTGTGCAAATTGAGTTGTATCTTATAGTGTCGACATCGTAAAAATATTGCTCTCAAATGTTGCGGGTGATCAGTCCACTTTTGTGAATGAGCAGGTAAATCATCAAGGTAAGGTTGAACAATGTGCTTGATGTCATGGAAGGCATAATTCATTTCCCTCTAAAAAGTGGCCCTAGCATTCTTCAAACTGAATGGGAGTTTCTTATAGGTGAGTGTGCCCCATGGACAAATAAAAGTTGTTTTCAATTGGTCCTATGGACATATATTGATTTGATTGTAACCGGAAAAACCATCCATAAATGAAAATATTTTGCATGCGACACATTCGTCAATAATTTGGTTGATAAAAGGAGTAGGATAATTTTCTTTTGAACATGCCTGATTTACATCCCTATAATCGACGCACACTCATATTTTTCCTTGTTTCTTCATGATAGGAACAATGCTCGAAATCTAGTCAGTAAGAGGAACGGGGTAAATAAAACTAGCTCGCAAAAGTTTTTCAACTTCTGCTTTAATTGCAGCAGCTTTCTTTGGATGAACAGGTCAAAGCCGTTGCCAAATTGGCTTGAAATCAGGGTACATTTTGATTTTGTGTTCAACAATACTAGAGTCAATGCTTGGAATCTCCTTGTAAGACCATGCAAAGATATCTCTAAATTCACGAAAGAGAGTATGGTAATTATCTAGTTCTGATGGAGAATAGGATTTGCCAATATGAATATTCTCTACAATATTAGGCTTGGTCGAAATATTAATAGAAATAATTTCTTCAATATTTGACAGGTTTTGCTCAGATTCTACTATGTCTATGAAAACTGAATTTGAAAGGAAATCAACGACTGATGGGTGGTTTAGTTCATTTGAATAATCTTTGATGTCATGTGGAAGATGGGAATGGTGATGATAATCTTCCCATGGTTTTTCTCCTATCATCATTGATTGGATGATTCCCTCATCCATAGAATGTATACGTGAAAAAGGATCTGAAGAAGTACCATATTCTAACGAGCGGTCTACCCATACAATTGTTGAGTGTGGATTTGGGTTTGTTGCACAAGCCTGAAAAATTGATTGCTATTATGTTTCAATGGGGCTTAACGGCATCACCTCAATATTACTATCAACTTAAACCTTGTTGGTAATCCTTTTTAAATCAAATGAGGTGGAGGAAATCATATTACAAGTCTCTACTCTTACCACTTCCACCAAATTATATGGTGATGGTAGGGTAAAAGTACTCATTAGGGAAGGATCTTTAAAGAGACCTACTCTAACACTTTGAAGTGACAGCAAGGGTCCATGTACCAACGGAATGCTTCCCGTAGCCTGTGAACTATTGGCAAAGAAGGTTAGCTGATCAATGACTATGATTCCACCCTTAAAAGGGAATGGAATAGTACAAAAGTATGTGGAAACCAAAACAACCATAGCATATACCCATGGTCTTCCCAGTAAAATGTTGTAATCAAGGGGTTCGTCAACTACCTCAACTTCAACAGTAACTGTTTTGCCCCCTAGTTCGATTTGCAGGTTACTCAAAATCCCACAAGGAGTATATGTTCTTCCATCAAAAGCTTTCAATGTGGTTGGTGATCGTGACAACAGTGGAGAACCAAGTGTTTTACAAAAGCTCATTGACATAATGCAAGTAGATGCCCCCTCATCAATAATAGTTTGGTGAACATTCTTATTGAGAGATTTTACTTGAATTAGGAAAGCTAACTATGCCGATAATTATGGTGTATATCCCACATGGTTAAAAACCACAATATTAGAATCCGTAGGATCTATTCTGCCAATTGCTGACAATAAAGTCTGTTTCTGGGAGGGACAGTTTTGCAACACCTCGAGTGTCGACATAACAAAAGGTGATTGAGCAAGATCTTCCATTATATTATAATTCTGAGCTGCTCGATCCTGAGGGTTAAATGTCGATTTGTGCACAACTCCCTTTGGTGGTTTTATTGTCAATTCTAGTACAATGGGTGGAATATTGTCAAATGAAGTCGAAGTCGAGGATTAGGCTGATTAGTGGCCTGATTATTCGACGATGATGGTGGATTTCCATAATATTTGTTTCTTCTTGACACCAGAACTTTGTTTTGTGGCTTTGTGATGGATAACGAGTACTTGGGATGTGGAAGCATGGTCTGTCACAACCAATGTGTCTCCGGGTTTGGAAACAGATCAATCAACACTGCCGATGTGTTTGAAGTCTTTAAAAGTTTAGAGACCTCAGAGCGGTGTGGACAATCTCTTGTACAATGCTTGTCATTACATATTAGACATGGATAACGAGGTTTCCTTTCTGAAGCAGAGGAATTATATGATTTCTCTAGAGGGGAATTATCTTATTTCTTTTTGTTTTTCCCATTTTTCTTGCTTCCTGATTGCTTTGGATTTTTGCCTTTGTCAAATGACACGACATTAATTTCGGAAGCAAGAGTATTTTCTGTTGCATTGGTAGTTTGATTTGTAATGGCAAGGGTTTGTCCAAATGGTCTTCCTGCTGTTTGCATGCTTGAAGAACCAACCACACCGTAGTTGACATGAGAGTCCTTACTCGATTGTGGAGGAGGAGAAATAGTGAAAGCTGGTTGGGGTGCATTGGGAATTTTATCATAAAGCATGCCAAATTGTGTGTAAATCAAATCCAAGTATTGGGCACAAGCAATTACTTGCTCTTCCGTGACAACTCCACCTTTGGCCACATCCTCGATGATTGATGGCAATAAGGATTTTATGAACCACTCAGCTAAAAGTTGTCTGGGAACATATTTCTTAACCATTCGACGACAATGCCACCACTCATGAAGTTGGTTAGGAGTTCCGTTGGGTAGCAGTATTCTGTTTAAAGTTGGTTAGGAATTCCGTTCTAGTCTCGTATCTGATGGGTAATTAAAAGTGGGTAAAAAATGTAGTGGCTAAAGTTGTGAAATTGTCGAAAGAAGCTCTTGGTAACTCAATGTACCATTTAGCAGCTGGACCATTAAGTGTTCTTTGGAAAAGATGAAGTCTAACCAAATCATCATTTAAGGAGTTTGATGAGCACCACAAATGAAAGGTCATGACATGATTTGATGGGTCTTCTACAGGATTTCTATTAAATTTCGAAATATCAGATGGTAACTTATGTGAAATTATCGGCCACTAAGGTGCATATAAGATTGGATCATTAGTGAGCTGATTTAAATCTAGTAATTCTAAAGTTGCTACAAACAACAATTATCGATTCAAGTTAGGTTGAGCATACCCAAGATATGATGGAATTGCCTTAGCAGTAGGTCTTTGCATACCGACATAGAGCATCTGCATTTGGTAACCTTGGTATGGTTGTTGTTGAACAAAACCAGCATAAGGTGGTTCTTGATAACTAGGTTGAATGTATGGTTGTCCATAACCTACAAATCCTTATTGACCAGGACCTTGGTAAGCTTGAGATTGACCAAACCCAGTTTGAGCCTATTGGACAAATCCAAATTGGGGTTGGAATTGTTGGAATTGGGGTTGTTGAAACTGAGGCTACCACGGTTCTTGAATCAACAATTGTTGTTGCCCAACAATGAAAGGTTGGCCAAGTTGTGAATAAACTATACTAGTGTAAGCTTGGGTCAGTCCAAATAAGGGTATACTAACCTGAGGTTGTTGCTGAACCCCAAAAACAAGTGGTTGTTGTACAACAACTTGAGGAATTTGAACTTCTTGACCTGAAAACTTGTGGTTGCAAGGTAGAAGGATCAGTTTGTAGTGGTTGAGATACAACAGTTTGAACTTGTGACTGTGGTACAATAGTAACAATAGGTGTGGTAGGAATAGCTGACCCAGTTTGCATTGGTTATGTTGGATACACAAGCCTTGGTTGAACTAGCATTGTTGGTTGCCATTGACAAACTCTAATTCCAGATTGACCTGAATACTACAGGATATTACCATATAATGGTCCTCCGAAATAAGGAGGATTGGGTGAGTAAGCATATTTCTTTCCATATGGTGGCAATCCAGTGTTTAATGGATAAATAGGTCTTTGTTGACTAGATTTCCCAGCTTGATATTGATATGCAGGATCAAATTGTTGAGTTCCCATTAGAGAAGAACTAGGTAAAATTCTGGTTGAGGACATGGGTGATGACCATGGTGTAGAAGAAACCCCTGAGTGGGTTCCAAATAAATATTGGTAACCTACTGGGACGAATAGTTCACCATATAGGTGTGACTCAGGTGTGGTAGGAAACATTGAGGAGGTTGCAACAGAAGATTTTGCCACAGCTGCATCAGATGATACAATCTGAGATGTTGACAATTGTTCATCCATAGTTAAATGACCCAAAAGATGTCCTAAAGAATCGACGGGTACTTGAAAATAAGCAGGATCAAACGAAGCAGTAAAATGAGGAGTATGAGGGTAAAGATAAATCCCAACTCCAAAGTGAAATGGGGTTCCAGGTGTAGAATCTCCTTCCAATTATTCCTCTATAGCAATTAAACCCGATGGAAGAACTTCACTGTTAGGTCCGTAAAATATTTCTGGTGTTGATAAAGTTGAAGTTTCAGTAGTTACTGATGTCTGAGGAGTAACCCATTGATCGTCTTTCGGTAAAGTAACAACTTCTGAATGTTCAAATTCGAAGTCTAGATGTTCAGGTAAATGAAAAATAGTTTAGAAAGAGGTTCCTGAACAACTTCATGTTTAGATGTAACTTCTATTTGAACTGGGATAGGTTATGGATTAACTTCTGGTTGACCTGATTCAAGTTTAGAAGTACTTTCTTGTTGAGCAACTTCAAGTTGAGGATCAACTTGTTGTTGAACAATGTCATTACTGTTTCACTAGGATTAGTGCTAATGTCCTCAGGTAATTGTGAAGCTTCTCCTTCAGAAACAGATTTACCAGAAATGGTTGGAGTAACTGGAGTCTCAGTACTTACCAAAATAGATGATTCGGGTAATTCAAATGAAGAACTAGGAGTTCTTGACGTACTAGACTCAGTTAAGTGAGACCGCTTTGTTCGAATAGGTGTCGCTTCGGGTGACAAAGGTGGTTTGCTCGCTGTTCTCCGCGAACGATGGGGCAAGGGTTGATGTTCCTCCACAATTGTTGATTACTTTTATTATCAAAAAAGAAATAAACAAATAGGGTTATACTAGGCAAAAGGTTTACCAAGTAAATGTGAATTGCAGAATACCGCTTAGCAAACCAAAAAGTACGGGCAGGCAATCTCCCCAATTGTTGTGTTCAGTGTATCACAGTTTATAAGGCGACCAAATCGGTTACTTAAGGATGGATATCAACCTAGATTTGTCCTCCCATATATACCCGAAGGCACATGGAGGCCTAGTCTATATAAGCGTTGTCTAATGCAAAATCGCACAGTGAGAGCATTCCCATTTACTTTACGTACTGTAACACCGCTCTATATACCTGAAGGTACGTGGATGGGCTACGATATACTCACATATGTGGAATGAGGTATCACACTCGAGATGTATTGCAGACAAGTTAGCGACAACTTCTTTGTTTTACGACATCGGAACACGTCTCTAGCCTAGAACCACTAAATGTTCTCATTAATGACAATGCTCCATTAGGTAAATTAATGTTAATTTTAAGTTGATGTTGCTTAGGAATTTTCCTTTCAAGTTCACCACGTGATGTATTATGAAATTCCTAGGAATGCAACTATCATGATAAGCATTCTTTCCATTCAATTTAACAGTGAAAATCCTAGCTACTTAGGGATAGAGGAAACATATTTCTTTCGATCAAAGAGCAAAGAGAACAATCTAAATGAATTTTCCCTACACTATTCCTATGAGCACACACAAACTTTTTCAATGCAACATTCATGTATTTCTTTTCAATTTCCTTAATGTGAATATGAACAAAAGGAAATATGCACATACAATCAATCAATCTTTCATAATAACGAAGACTTTTATGATAGTTCTAATTCGAAGGAGGAGAAGGCTTTACGACACTTTCTTTCGAATGAAGATTAATAACTTATATCCTAACTTTGACTATTGATCTATAATGACAAAGAAAACATGAAGAAACATTAATCAATCCAATCAATGTTGGGCTAGACTAGGAGATAAAAACTCATTCTTTGAGACATAACATTCATTGATCAACCAACAAACAATCAAACAGAGAAAAGTTGGCAGAAACTCTTACCAAAGGTGGGAAACTAATCCTAGGAGGATCAACGTAGCCTAGAGTGGGAGATAGTGCACTTCAGAGCACTGTCCCTAAGCCAGGGGTGCTTTGCAGCACACTGTGTCCCTCACAAGCCTATGCTGGTGACAGTAAGCCATTTCAAGAGGCAATTTGACACAGTTTTGACCAATTTTTCAAGAATGCAAATAAGGTCTACAAGGATATCTTAGGAGGTGGATAAGCTAATAGGAAAGAGGATTCTTCCCCAATGGAGTCACCAATTTGTTTTGGAGAATTTAGCATCTACAGATAAATATTAATTCCCTAGATAAGTAGATGTATTTAGAACAATAGTTTAAAGTGTTTTAGACTTTTCCTATAAACAATAGATAAGATGAGAAGATAGAAGGCCTACCTGTAGTTCCACTTTCCTCTCATCTCCCTTGTATCGATTCCGTTGCT
>APFE031594907.1:0-20537 GCA_000404065.3 Pinus taeda | reverse complement strand
AGAGAGAGGACACTAATCAAGACCCCAGAAGATGACTCACCTCCCTACAATCATCTATATATGGATCCCTCATCACAGAGATCCAGAGGCAGGAATCTTGTATCTTGTAGAGAAGTGCTGTTGGTTTTCTAGTGTAAACTTCATAGTTTTGGGTGATCTAAGCTTTACTTGAGGTGAAGAAGGGCTTTCTTGCTGGAGGATGATGCTGGGTCAGAACATATTGTTGTAATCCTATTGCTACTTTTGATCTTAATAAAGCTATTCAAGTTTTCCTCCATATTCTTGTACGTTTCATTATATATGCATTTGTATGGTTAAAACATATCTGGTCCTGTGTAATTTATGAATATAGATCTTTGTTCTTCAATAGTAGTATGTTGCTGTGATTCCACAGATGCTCTTTGAAGCTGGGTAAATGAAGAAGAAGTGACAAAGCTCTATCAGGAAGGAGAGGAATCAAACAAGGGAACTAAGCGCAAGACTAAGGTTGGTCCCCTTTGTTCCACTCTTATCTATTTTCATAAAGGAAAGCGAAAGTAGACTTTACTTGTTTGTTTCTAAGATAGCTACCAGTCTTAGTTGGAATAGCAGCATTCGAGTGGACACTATTCCCAGTAAAAATATGGAACAAAAGTGTAGAGAATATACACATGTGATTCAAATTTTTGTTTATGTCCATAGATCAGACACCAGTAATATGTTGTTCATTAGGGCTATTGTATTTAACAATTGGGAGACATGTCATGACATGAGAAGCATGAACTTCTAGTACTCATTAAGGCTAATCTTTTGTCTATTGTGACAAACACTTGGACTCTCTAGTCTCCACACAATATCCTTGTTCCTAGAAAAACATAGTTGGAATTTTGTTGAGATGTGATTTTAGCATGATTGTCACTATTGTCAAAAAGTTTGCGAGAAATTTCCATTTCCAGTCTGGGGAACTATGCAAATTGTCTGCAAATTTTGGAGATAGTTTCCTAGTACAAAAAAGAGTGTTATGTTGAGAGAGCCTTTCTAGAGGATTTGTCAGTCATGTTTTAGAGTAAGTGTTCCAGTTTTGAATCTCCAAATGTATAATCAAGCTTTGTAAGGTAGCAGCAAACATGCTCCCGTCAGAAATTTGTCGCTATCAATATGAAGTTGAGCAATTGCTTCCAAGTGTTTTCATATGTACATGTTAGTTGTCTATGCAACAACAAACATGACATCCAAAACTAGTAATTGCTTGGAACATAATTAAGATGAAGAAATAAATAGAAGAAATAGGTCAAAGGAGGAACTTGGATGTTGTTGTATATAGGTAAAGAGTAGGGTACATGTATTTCCCATGCATGCATGTCATGGAGAAGAAACCATTGAATCTCATTGCATTGTTTCTCTCTGTGTTGTTCCAAAGAGAAAATGGGTGTGTTTGCATGTGTGGGTTTGTTTTTGTTCATTGTATTATCCTCAGTTGAAGCATGGAGGCAATGGCCTCAATATTTCAATCAAAATACTACTACTTTGGGACGAGGACAACAACCCAATAAGGAATATTTGTAGTTTGGGACTTTGAAGAAGAATGAAGGTCCTCGCCATATGTGAATATGAATTACCACATGGGGCATGTGCTGACTTCCGCTATCAATGTCCATAAAATTTGGTATGGTAGTTGGAGTAAGAAGGAGAAAAGGGTTATCATGAGTTTCTGCTATATATCTCTAATAATATAAAGAGCCCTTATATGGGTTAGTGGTGACAAACAATGCAGCTGTATACTGATCATACTGGTGCCAATATCAGCAGAAACATAGTGATTACTACTCCCAAGGTAAGGTACTGAGTAGGCTTACTATTCAGGAAGTGATAAAGAATGCCATAACCACCAAGAGTAGTCCCCTTCCCATTGATCCCAAGAATGGTCTTTACCCCCTCCTCACTTCTAGTGATGTTGTTGTCTAGGACTTCTGTAGAGCAGTATATGGATTTTGTTATTTTACATTCCCATCCATTGTAGGATACACATTGCCGTATGCATGGGTTGGGCATTCTGGAAAACAGTGCCCAGAAGTTTGTGCTTATCCTTTTGTAGTGCCAAGTTACATGATTGGAATGAAGGCATTCAAAGCACTTAATGGGGATGTTGGTATCGATTGGATGATAAGTGTGATTTCCCATGAATTGGTTGAGCTTTCGTCGAATCCCCTTATCAATGCCTAGTATGCTGGCGAGGATCCTACTTTTCCTACTGAGATTGCAGATCTCTGTGAAGGTCTTTATGGGACTGGAGGTGATGGATCTTATACTAGACAAGTCCCGACAGACAAATTTGGGGCTATTTACAATGTCAAAGGAATTAGAAGGAAGTATTTAATGCAATGGATATGGAGTCCTATTTTGAATGTGTTCTCGTGACCAAATGCATTGGATAACTGAAGGTGCTCTAGTTCTCTTGTTAGTGGAAAATGAATTTGCTAGTGTTATGGCTAGACTCAGGGTTTTTTCTCAAACCTTACTATCACAAATTCTATTTGCGGGTTGGATCTAAATAGATTATTCATGGCTTCTTTATTGGTATAGACCTCAATATGCCTTAGGATTACCATATCGATAATGCAACGAAGTTTTCTGGAACACTGGAGGCTCTAATCCCATTTTTGTTTCTTGACATTATGTAGTGATTATTCTTCTTTGAACGGTCATCCCACTCTGTGTGCTTGTGTGTGTCTATAAAACTTTATCTTTTTAGACTATTCAGAGAAATCTTGAACATAGAGCATTTGTCTACACAATTCTATCTATTTAAACTATTCAGAGAAATCTTGAGCATAGAGCATTCATGTTTGTTAAATTTTTAAGATCTATTTTGATTAAGTAGAGGATTAATTCTATATGCACATCAAAGTTTACTAGACTTTGCATTTATGGTGACTAGGTTTCTAGATGATGTTAATGCTGCGTCTTTTTCACTGGTCAAGGCTCACTTGGATACATCTTGTAACATTTAGAAATGGAATTTGTTGTTTTGAATGGCGTTTTAAGACCCTCAACATCTACATAAATTTTTAGTAGATATAGTGGATAATTGTTTGACATATAAGATCTAAATGGCTAAATGGATTGAATCCTTAAGATCTCTATTTGATTTTTTGATTCTAAAATATTTGAGAGGCAACAAAGTTTGTTCTCTTCTAGTTTCCTAGAGCACCCAAAATTCCAGATTATAGCACTAAAGGATTTCCAAGTCCATGAAATTTCTGTGAAATAATGTTAATTGAAATGATTTTTTAATAATATTCCATGAATGACTGACACATGTTGCATTAGTAAATTCCTGTTACAGAAACATGAAGCAGAAATGTAGAGTAGGTTTTACATAAACATGAAGCAACAATGTAGAGTAGGTTTTGTATCAATGGAGTGCATTTTGTATCGGTTAATGACAAGAATTTTTTTAAGAACATTTACTACCAGATTATTTGGATTACAAAATTGAATTTTGAAAGTCTTTTTTATTTTTTTGGCTCCATTTTACCTTCAAATTCATAGGCTCGAATTCTTTGACAGACCAACATATCCACCTCCATGTCTGTCATTTCTGCAAAAGCTAATTTTCAAAAGCATTTGATTTGCAAAAGCTAATGCCCAGAAACACTTGTTTTGGCTCTAGCTTTGATTTTGTGTTGTCTTTACTATTTAATGTTGCAATGTGTTTGCAATGTGTTAATAGTCCAAGTAAAAGTCTAAGAATCAACACCTGCAACCTGAGAATATACCTTTGTCTCCGGTTTTACCTTGTGCCTATCTATGATGCCATCCGCCATCAACTTGATTCCAAACTAACCATTCACTTAATACCCTCTTTAAGTTGGAAAATTTTAAACGAAACATTCACATAATACCCTCTCTTTCAACTGGAAGAATCCAACTCCAACTCTCTCTACCCTCTCTGTGAAGAGGTGTGCTACCTATTCGAAGATTCTCAAAAAACCATCCACATAATAGTAGCTTCTCCTAAATATGGAATATGTACCAAAACCAAATGTTATTTTAAATTAGAAGCTCATGCCTTTCATTTCTTTTCTCATCACCCTGTTCTACAATAATAGTTACAATATTAGTTATACTGCTTTCATCTTCATGATCTGAAATACAAATTAATTATCAATCCATGTTTTTACTCATCTATGGGTTCTAAACAAACCATTTACATAATAAGTTGGAAGAGGCACCAACTCCGATTTTCATTTCAAATCAGGATGGATTTTAAACGAACTATTCACTTAATAAGTTGGAAGAGGTGCCAACTCTGATTTTCAATTCATTTCAAATGAGAAGATAATTATTTTTAAGATATTGCTGCCTTGCACACAAAGATGGAAGAAATAAGCTAGGTATTTCCCTGAAACAAACATTATATCAAATTATATGGAGGACAATAAAACTATATACAATGCTACATTTGCAAGATGTTTGCCATTGTAGTTCTCATTATTACCATGGAACCTTAGAAAATGATACAAATAGTGAAGAGTTGTCATGCTTGCAATGACATAATCAGAAATTGCTATGCAATTATTGTGTCCATTCTAATGTTAGACTGGTAAGTCATAGTTGTTGAAAGACTGGGAACCAAAAAGATATTCTGATATGTACTATAAAACATGCTAGAAAAATTGAAAGAAATAGAGGAAGTCAAAACAAATACTACAAAGGGAAGCGTAAAAAACCACCCTGAGGAAATCTGGTTTCTGGTCCGGGAGAGGGAAGACATACAAATCTGGACAAATTTCATACTTATAACTCTAGTTTCCTATGTAATATCTATTGAATCCTTGAAGGCCTTTGAAGACAAATTTCTCAACTATTGTGCAAGGCTTCTAAACAAGTTGGAAAGATCATAACGGAAGAATAAAGGAACTAAAAAGAGGCATATATGCATTCCTTTTATACAATGAAAAACTCCTCAATGCCTTCGAAAAGGCACAACACCCATCTTCTCTCGAAGATATTCAAATTTCTCCCTTGGAAGTGGCTTAATGAAGATATCTGCAATTTGTTCACCTAAAGAAAAATACTCCAACCTTACAAAAATTTTTACCACTTGTTCTCTTAGAAAATTATATTTGATTGGCATGTGCTTGGTCTTGGAATGAAGAACTAGATTTTTGGAGATTCGTATTGCACTTACGTTTTCTACCATGATAGGAAGAGGCTCTTCATACTCAACATGCATGTCTTGAAGAGTTTGCTTCATCCAAAGCATGTGTGTACAACAAGAGGTTGTTGCTATAAATTCAGCTTCAGTGGTGGCAAAGAAATAAAACTTTGTTTCTTGCTTGCCAATAGACCAAAAGTGAGTTTATCCTAATGTACTTTTCTTTTCATCAATACTACCAACCCGATCAACATCAGTAAAATTAACCAAATTGAAATGTTTACCTTTGGGATACCATAATCCATAGTCAAGGGTGCCTTGAAGATCCTTTTTATAACATTAAGATGAGTCTCCTTGGGATTAGCTTGAAATCTTGAGACCAATCCTATTGCATGCATAATATCATGCTTAGAAGTAGTTAGATACAATAAGCTTCTAATCATGGAATGATTCATGGACTTATTTATCTTTGGTGATTCATCATCCTTACTCAATTTACAACCAATTACCATAGGAGCACATACCAATTTTCAATCTTCTATGCCAATTTTTTTTAATTTCTCTCTAAGATACTTTGATTGACAAATGAAAATTCCTTTATCATCTTGAATGACTTGCAAACCAAGGAAGAAAGTTAGCTAACCCAACATTGAAATTTAAAACTCTTTTTGCATTTCTTGTGAAATTTTGTGGCTTATCTCCTCCAAATCGCTCCCAAAAATAATATCATCTACATACACAAAAATTATTAGAAAATGATCACCTTCAAATTTGACATATAAATTGTTTTCCGTGGATCCCTTTTTGAATTCTTCCTATTGTATATCTTTATCTATCTTTGCATACCATTCCCTTGGAGCTTGTTTCAAGCCATACAGGGCCTTTTCAACTTGCACATTTGATCTCATCATCACCCAATAAAAAACCTTCAAGCTGCTCTATATAAACTTCCTCTTCTAGATCACCATTTAAGAATGCCAATTTAACATCCATTTGATAAACTTTCATTTTATTGAAGCATGCAAAAGCCAAAAACATTCTTATTGCATCTAATCTAGTTACAAGTGCAAAAGTTTCATCAAAGTCAATACATTCTACCTGAGCATACCCTTTTCACACAAGTCTTGCTTTGTTCCTTACCACCTTGCCTTCTTCATTTAGCTTATTCTTAAACACCCACTTGGTTCCAATGAATTTTTTGTCCTTTGGCCTTGGAACAAGTTCCATTGTATTTTTCTTCTCCATTGGATCTAACTCTCCATTCATTACCTTCACCTAGTTTTTCTTTTCTCTAGCCTCATTGAAGTTTTGGGCTCTATTTGAGACAACAATGCATAATGTTCTCGATTAAATCTATCTAATAATTTTGTGCTTGTTTGCACTCCAAGCTCTTTGTTCCCAAGAATTTGACTTTCTAAGTGATTATTTTGAATGTGACTTGGTGGAGCTTTCTTTGAAGTGTAGGTCATCCTTCATTCTTTCTCTTCTTCATCCTTGTCAGAAATTTATTGATCCTCATATTCTATGAAATCATAATCAACTACAACATCTTTGGAATATTAGATTTAGACAAATTTTCATCAACAACATTATCAATACCTTCAAATACATTTCTTATTCTCTTGTCATAGCATTTGTATCCCTTGATCATGAAGGAATATCCAAGGAATATGCCTTCATCAACTCTTGGTTCAAACTTTCCAAGTTTGTCTTCTGTCCTCTTGATGTAGCATTTTCTCCCAAATATTTTAAGGTGGTTAGTTTTTTTGGTCTTCCTTTCCACAACTCATATGGATTTTTGTCACTATTAGGCCTAAGAAGAAATCTATTGGCCAAATATACTATGCTTTGAGCCGCTTCTCCCCAAAAAATATTTGACACACCAACTTCATCTAACATAGCTCGTGCCATATCTTGGACAAACCTATTTTTCCTCTCCACTACACCATTTTGTTGTGGTGTTCTAGCTATGGAGTATTGCCTCTTGATCCCATGCTCAAAAAAATCATCAAATTCCTTGGACATGAACTCACCTCCTCTATGATATCTTTATCTTCAAATCAACTTCATTTTCCACAAGTGCCTTAAAATTCTTAAATTTGTTGAAAGCTTCAGATTTTTATTTCATGAGCATAATATAGGTGGCTCTAATGAAGTCATCAACAAGTAATATGAAAGATCCCTCACCTCTTGGACTTTTCTTCCTTGTAGGACCACATACATCTGTATGCACTAGCTCCAATGGTATGCTTGTAGTGAACTCCTTAGATTTGAAATGCACTCTTGTTTGTTTCCTCAATTGGCATGACTTGCATATTGTGTTATTTGGTTTAGCCAACCTTGGTAATCCTCTAAATATTCCAATATTTTTAAATAATGAATCCATATAGGTGAGGGGAATCTTTGAGAATGGAGGAATGATTTGTTATAGATTTTTATGAACCCAACGTTTTAGACTATCAAGTGAGTCCATCATCAGGGGGTTCATAAAGCTCTATAATATGTCATTCCTCCATTATAAAAAATTCTCCTTGCCTATATGGATTCATAATTATAAGATATCAGGTCCTACCATGGAAGGGACATGAAGGAAAACACATCAGAATTTGAGAAATTAAGATTATCTAGAGCTAAACTCATATCCAATCTAATTTTTCTTAAAAATTACAGAAATAATAATCTCACTCCCACATTTGCTACCTGCAAACATCCTCTACATCTAGGCATAAATTTATCCATTTAAAAAAAACTAAGCGAAACCCTAATCATAAATGAAATCAAATGGGTTAGATCTAAATTATGAAAATTCTCAAAAACTTTTTTCCTCTCATCTATATCTTTCCTCATATCTCAGGCATGATCTATGGAAATCCTTGGATGCCATCACATTCATAAAATCTGAAAAATGGTTGACAAAAGACAACAATAAAAAAATTAAAGAAGCTGAATAATTTACGCAGATCCCTTGATGTTCCTTGACCTAGCTCTGTAAAATTTAGCATAGATTATAACTCAGGCTCTCATCACATCTTCGCTATCTCTAGATCACAAGTCACAAATAGCAGCAGGTTCCCTAAAATTGACAACACATTAACTATCAATATGTCAGACATCAGCAATACATAGCCCTTTATCATAGTGAGCATTGATAGCATCAATACAAACTGCGCATCCCCTACGACGCAGTCCAAAATTGGTACCTAGCCCCATGACTTAGTCCACACTCACCCAAATCACCACAACCCTTCATCTCCTGGAATGGTGTTTCACTCTTTCGAGACAAACTTGATCACCAGTAACGACAACACATCTCATCCTCTCAACATATCGATGTTTAGCAATATTGGAACCGATCGTCATGCCAATCATTTGTACCTTGACAAGACGCAGTTTAAACCTTCCAACACAACGAATGGTCAAAGCAGTGTAGCCAGTGGGCACAATTCTAGTAACAATGTAGCCATGAGCCATAATACAATTTTGGAAACCGACCCACAAGTCAGCAATCTCAATCAGATTTTAAACACTACGCATTCCAACATCCATTGTAAGGACAACAACATAACTCTGGTCTTGTCCTCTCATAATTCTGGAACTCAACCCGTAAGTCCCTATCACTATCAAATTTTGAAATCAGAAAACGCCCTAGTCATTAACTTAGTAGACATCCATTTGGACCTTGCAACTGAATCCATTCTAAAAAAGATCTAAATTTTTTGATAACTCCTAATAAAATACCGGTGGATGAGGTTACTAGCAATATTGAAGTAGCAATTAAGGACCTAGACATAGCTAAAAGTGAAGAAATTAGACAAGGTATTGTGAAAATTATTAGAACTTCTAAACCCCCTTCCTCCAACATATCCTTAGAAGAAAAAAGAGCTTTAAACAGCCCCAGGAAAAACAAAAACATAGTCATCCTAAAGGTGAATAAGGGCAATGCAACTGTAATCATGAATAAAATCGATTATGATAATAAAATGGAAGAACACCTAAATAATAGTGGTTGTTATAAAATCATTAATATAAATCCAAGTGACAAAATTCTCCATGAAGTAACCAAGAAAATCAAGAATCAGCTCTTGACGACATCACGAAAAAGAAATCCACCCCTAATAGTTCTATTATTCCTAGAATCTATGGCACTCCTAAGGTTCATAAGCCCAACATACCTCTCAGACCTATAGTCAACACTATAGGTTCCCCTACTTACCTTTTGGTTAAATACCTTGCTAAAAAACTCAGACCCCTGTCTGGAAAGACCCCTTCTTATATTAAAGACTCCTCTTTGTTTGTTCATTGGATAAAAAGCATAGAAATAAAGGATGATGACCTCATGGTTAGTTTTTTTATTGTATCTCTCTATACCATGATTCATATTGATGAATCTATCAATATCATGAGGGACATCACTGATAAGGAAACTGTGGACCTTCGAGAACTTTGCTTAAAGTCCTCCTACTTCAGTTTCAAAGGTAAAATATACGAACAAACCCATGGAGTCGCTATGGGCTCTCCTATATCCCCCATAATTTCCAATATCTTTATGGAGCACTTTGAACAAAAATCCCTTAAGTCATTTCCCTACACCTCTAAAGAATGGTAAAAGTTTGTGGATGACATATTTGCCAAGTGGAGCCATGGGAAAGAAAAACTGAACCTATTCTTCAATCACTTAAATAGCCTCTCTGACCATATAAAATTCACTACAAAAATTGAACCTAACAATCAAACTCTCTTTCTAGATATCCTTCTACCTAAAAAACAAGGGTTATTTGGTTGCCAAGTCTTTAGAAATAAAACTCATATCGAGTGATATCTGCATGCAAATTCTCATCACCACCCTAAACAAAAAATTGGCATCATAAGGACCTTAACCACTAGGGCAGCCAGAATATTTGATCCTGAACATTTAAAATATGAACTTGACAATCTTCACAAAGTTTTTGAACTAAATGGTTATAATAAGAACACCATTAAGAAAGCCATGCATCAATCCCTAAGTAAGAATAATAATGATAACAATGAACAAAATTTGTCAATTACTCCCAAGGTCTCCCTTCCATACATAAAAGGCACCATTGAAAAATTTTCTAAAATTCTTAATAAACACAACATTAATGTAGCCTTCATCCCTCCTAACACCATCAGACAATTATTCAACTCGGTTAAAGATCCCATAAACCCTAACCTTCAAAAAGGTGTTTATGTTATTCCTTGCTCATGCAGTAAGGAATATATAGGCGAAACAGGTAGGTCTTTCAACATCAGAATCAAAGAGCACACAACAAACTTAAGAAGAGAAAGGACCTCAAAATCTGCATTAGCAGAACATGTTCACTCTTCCTCACATTACATTTGTATGGAAGGAGCCAAACTAATTAAAAAAGAGGACCACTATCTTAAAAGAAAAATTAAAGAAGCCATAGAAATAGAAAAAAGAAAGAACAACTTGAATCATGACGATGGATTAAAACTAAGCAATATTTGGAAACCTTTATTTGAAATCATTAAAAACCAATGATTAACTCACATCCCTTATAATAATTTAATCCCCCTCTTTCATATGAAATAAAAAAATTAATCTAACATCCTCTTAAATAATCAATAAATAAAGACATAATTTCCATCATAATTCTTCCAAAGTAACTTCCTCATCAAAGCTAAAAATAATTTTAACCAATTGTGATTTGAAAATCATTATATGAAATCTAATAAAAAAAATTTCTTATAATAAAAGAATTCTAAGGCTTAATTCAATTTCATAATTATTCATTTATTAATTAAGATCAAGTCCTACCACATATCCTACCATCTTATATCTATTCACTTTTAATTTTTTATTTTTTTTTATAATGATATTAACATTTTCAAATCTCAAAAATTTAAGATAACAATGACTTTTTATTTAATATTAAAATAAAAAAGTACATTGAAACAACAACATATAATTTTTTAACTATAACAAATTGATATTTGAAGAAAAAAGTTTCATAATATGAAAGAATTATGACGGACTTAATGATAAACGATATGTCAACCTACCCTTCCAATTCATATTTACTTTTAATTTTAAAATTTTTATACCACTATTAACAAGTTTAATTACCAAACAAAAAATTACAATAAGAATGATTATTTATTAATAAAATTAACCTATTATTAAAAATTTAGTATTAAAATAAAAAAAAAATAAACAAATTAATTTTAGTATTAAAAGAAAATCAATTAATATAATTAATCTTAAGAAAAAACTTTAAAACCTAGAATTTAGATATACAAATAGATTTTAGTGAATTAATTAATAAAACCTTAATATTTTGAAATTTCAAAATTCCAATTTATTACCATATTATTCAGATTATGGCCGACTAAAACTCTTTCATTATTCCTTTTCATAATACATATATATACTCTTAAGACTAGCTCCTGGATACATCATTAATATCTTCTTAAATCTATTGATGCATCCTCTGATGATGGACTCACTTAGTAGTCTGAAACGTTGGGTTCATAAAACTCTATAACAGGTCATTCCTCCATTATAAAAAATACTCCAATATTGCTAATTTTGATTAGATTATCAAAATTACCATGACCCAATATTCTATGCCATAGCCAATATTCTTCTATTTTTCTCATGCAACAACTTTGTCTAATGTCATAAAAAATATACATTTTGTTGTCACTTCTAATTGCCTTTGCCACCAAATTTCTTGATTTTACATTTCTGATCTCACATTCTTTAGATTCGAATGTCACCTTATGCCCATTGTAACACATCTGACTCACATTGAGGATATTTTGTTTAAGTCTATCAACATACAGTATGTTTTGAGCTTTGTTTTTCTTGTTCAATCTAACTGTTCCTTTGCCTCTAATGGGTATTGCTGCATCATTTCCAAAACTGACATTATCTTACTCATACTCCTTAAGCTGCAAGAATTCACTCTTATCACTAGTCATGTTCTTGGAGCAACCACTATTAATTGACCAATGCTCATGTTGATCATGAGCTATCAGAGCAAGCTCACAATTTTAAGAATTTTCATCCTTTTTCTTCCATCTTTTCTCAAATTTCTGCTGATTAGATGTCTCTTGAGTGTGCTGCATTAAAGAATTTGGAAATCTGGATATGTAATCACTAGCTTTATGACCAAAGTTATTACATCCGAAACAATCAATCTCATTCATTAGTGGAGAAAAGGAATTATTTCCATTAACATGAAAATTATTTGGACCTTGAGAAACTGTTGATCTATCAATGTTTATTCTAGGAAACATGTTCAATCTACAATTTATGGCCTTATGTCCGAAATTCTTACATGAAAAACAATAACCATAAAATAGAGTAAGATACCTGAATTTTTGTTGCCATGAAGGAGGAGTCAATATTGAGGATATTGCTTGCTTCACTTTCTGATTTTCTATTGATTTGACTTCAACTCCATTATTTTGTACACCCTTGTTGATTGCTGCAACATTTGCTTGATTTTCCTTTCCTTTTAAGGCATCTGCATAGCTAGTACTAGTTTAATCTTTGAAATTTTGTAGAGGAAGCTTGAAGCCCAAACTAATTTTATCCTCTAGCGACCTTTGCATTTTAAGAATATCTTGCAAAGTTTTAGATCCCTTCATAAATTTTTTATTTAGGCATGTTTTGGATTTTGCTTTTAATAGATTAGCCCTTAATGTAACAATTTCTTCCTCAAGTTTATGAAGATTTTCTTTCCATTCTACTAGATGATTTGTGGGCACATTTTCTTTCATTTTTGCCTCTTCCAATTCTATTTTTAGAAAAACGATATCTTCTTCACAGGTGCATGCAATTGGAGCTCCACCATTATTCTACTTCAAGGATTCATTTTCCCTTTCGAACTCAGCCATATTGTTTTGTTGAACCAAAATTTGTTGCAACAAATTTTCCTTGAATTTATCAAGCTAATTCAACTCAGTCTTCAAAGAACTATTAGCCAAAGGAGGCTTATTCTCCTTAATTTGCGTATTTCCTCTTTCAGCAGCTTGTTTTTGTTTCTAGCCTTTCTTAGCTCATCAAGTATAGTTATGAGTTCACCTTCATAATCAATCTCTCCATCCTCGAGATCTGATTCATCTTTTGACTCAAAAGCCATAAGAACACATTCATTGCACCCTTCTTATTTTGATGAATATTTCTCACTTCTTTCATTTGAAGTGCCACTTTCTTCTTTGGAATAGTAACTCCTCCTTTTTGGGCCTTACCTTTTCAAAATTTCTGAGATTTATCCTTGCTTTTCATCTCCTTCTTCTTTTCTTCCTTTTCACTTCTTTTATGTGGAAATTTTGCAGCAAAATGTCCAACTTCTCCACATTCGAAACACTTGAAAGGAAGCTTGACTTTATAATTTTAGAAACCTCTCTTTAACCTATTGGAAAATTGCACACATTATTCATCAGATTCAATACTATAATAATCCTCCTCTTCCTTGATTTTATTTGGAGGTTTCTTGAACTTCTTGGTGAGATCCTTGACCCTTTTGGAGGCCTTGAATGTTGCTTCACTAGGCTCAAATTTATCTTCTACAATACACATCTCATAAGCTATAATAATTCCAAGAAATTGCTGCATAGTGAGAGTGCTCAAGTTATACATTTCCTTAATAGAAAAAACCTTGCGTTTAAATCTTGTTGGTAAAGACCTCAAGGTTTTTTGAATAATGATTTCATCTTCAATTTTTTCATCTATGATTTTAATCAGATTACCCATTGTTTCAACCCTTCGGAAATACTTTGCAATAGTTTCATCTTATAGGTTTGGAGCTTCACTTTCTTCACCTTCTTATCACCTTCATACTTATTCTCAAGTTTGTCCCAAACTTTTTTGGCTGATTTATTATGCATGACTTTTATCAGCTCATTCTCACTAAGTCTCTCCAAAATAACATTTATGGCTTTAGCATTGTTTTGAAAAACCTTCTTTCCATTAGGGTCTGATGGAAGAACATCAAGAACATCATACCCAAATACCATAGTGGAATAAACATCAACACATAAAATCATGAGGTTCCCTTTCATTCTCATCTTCCATAGATTGTAGTTCTCATCATAAAAAGATGGAAGCTTCACATCATGGCCAACCATTGTCCCTTCTCAAATTCACCTTTTAGCGGTCAAGATGCAACAAAGGAGCATACTGGTACCAATTGTTAGACATAAGTAACGCTGAGAGGGGGGGGGGGGGCATGAATTAGTATTACATAAATATAACAATATTTCTAAAATTAAAACTTATTCAAAAATTCACTTTAGAAAGATATAACAAGATCATTCACATGCATAAGAAAACACAAATAGTCATCACATGTAGACACTTGGATTTTAGGTGGAAAAACCCCACTCAAGGGAAAAAAACCATCGAACTTTTTGCTACTCCTTCTTATTATCTATTGCTTCAAAAATATTCTCATTTACATTACATCAACTAGCCACCATTAGAAATGGAGCACCCACCCCTTGACTAAAATGGGAAATGTTGGCCATAGTCAACTTAGAGCACCCACTCCTACAATAGAAAATCAACATTAATTTAGCTTGAAGCACCTACTCCAAGCACAAACAATTCTACTACAAAATAATATGATTCAGAACGAAAAAAAATGTCACATAAAAAAATATTCTAGCATCAAATAAGCACACTCATGCAACCACAATTTGATACTCCAAATGAGAACAAAATCTGCACACACTCTCTTTCCAAACTGATCTTCAATCTCTACACACAACTATGAAACATTGTTGATGAATGAATTATGAAGCACACTGCAATACAAAAGCTCTTAATTATCTGCTACACCTACTGGTTTTTGTACTTTCTCTTCAGTCACACTCACTCACTCACATTGCTTAAAGGACCAACCAAATGAGAAACCTTTCTTCTCATATTTGTAATTTTTGGAAGTGGTTAAACCAATAAATTCTTCAAATGATGGAGCTCACCCAAAACCTTTTCACACACTTAAGATTTGATTGAGATAGGCTTCTTGACCAAATCAAAGCCACTTACTCCACTAGCCTTTTGATATTTTCAGCTTTGATAATCTTCTAGATGTTAGTTATATTCTTCAACACATTTATCAAAATTATTGAATAAAACATTGCCAGAAAACCCAATAAAAATAGTTAAGGTATCCAAGGAATGCAAGGAAAATCACCAAAATAGAGTAACACACCCCTTTTTCTGCTTGCCTGAGTTATAATGGTGTCTACTAAGTAACTTCCTTGCATTACTAATGCTCTGTCTGTAGAGGATTATGAGTGTTACATTGAATTCATACTCTTTCCTCAAGGAAAATGACAATTCAACTTCAGGAGGATGAACAATATATTGTAACAAACTGTCTCAGTCAATTTGACAACATGACACACAATAATTCCATTTAGAAGACATTCCTAACATGCCTATGACTCAATGCATGTCAACATGTACCTCAACTTCATATGAGAGCTTGATACATCAAGACAACTTCCTTACTGTCTTCTTGAGACTATGACAACATTTTACACCATCATGACTACCTTTAAACAAGTATAAGGATACATGAGTACATGACTTACAATAGGTGACATCAATGGCAACAAAAACATGCCAACACTTTTCAAAAACTAATGTAGATCTAAAAATAGAAGTAAGGAAGACAAAAAAAGTGGACACAACAATGAAGTCACTAGGGATCTAATTCAACAGTGGAGTCGCAATATGTTAGTATGGAAATTTCTAGAAGGTGTACCAAAAGTTTCGATTTTTTGCACTGGTGATAGATAGCCCTAACAAGAAAAAAAGAAAAGTAAAAGAAAAAAATACTCTATAGTCTTCAACTAACAATTTCATATCTACAAAAATTAGTTAAGTAAACTCCTACAAAAAAGTGACCACTTGAATTGAAATGAAATATAAAAACCACATAGATGTATCCAATGAAATGACTGAATTTTTATTAATAAGAAATAAAACACCTAATGGGGAAGGAGTAGTGATACTTCAGGCTATAAGTCCTCCTCCGTGGGAGGATCCTTGATGTTCCCTTCAATTTTGCGGACTAGTTTCTCTCTCCTTCTTTGCTAGTGAGAAAAAATGAAAAGAAGATCTGAACTCAAAGGTTGGAGCTCAAAAGGCTTGTGATGATAATGACGATGATGAAATGTTCATGTGTATAGACTGAGGGAAAAACCTCTCTATTTATAATAAAATTCTAGGATAGACCTAGATCTAGTCAAAGCATAAAATATTATTAGACCAAATCAAAATCTAATCATTAGGAGTATTTTATTATATTTAAGGAAGGAAAAGATTAACGAATTGGTGAAAAATATTTATTTAGTGAACTAACTCAAAAAATAATTGTTTATTGAGTTAATTAAGAAAATGGTTAAAATAATTAATAAATAAAAATGATTTATTAATTACTTTAAGGAGATATGGTCAATGTGAGTTAGAAATAATTACTAAATAATAACTTAATAATATTTCATGGGAGGTAATATTATTCCAATACCTGCTGCCGCCTCAGTTTGGCCTTTGACCTTCCCTCTGATTGGCCTTCAGCCTTCCGCCTCTGCGCATAGCATATTGACCCTGGATCGGTTGACCGGATCGCTGTGGGAACGGTTGACCAGATCGCTGGGGCCGCTGATCATCGAATTGCGCAGCCGCCTTGGATTCTCTGAGAGCCGTCGCCTCAGTCTAGTCTTTGGCTTTGCCTAGGATAGGTTGACCTGAATACTGCGACTGCTGATTGGATCGCGCCTCAGTTTGCTGATCAGATCGCTGCTGAAGTCATGGAGACTTGATCACCTGTCACTTGGATCTTGGGCTCATGGAGGTGCTGGGTTCTCCCCAGGCCCCTCCCTCCTCTCCTCCACCGACAAGCTCCCTAGTGGATGCGTTCAACTGACTTCTGGAAGGGCTACCCAGGAAGAAACATGCAGAAGCTGCGAAATTCGTTAAGGAGCTGGACGATATCCCTGAGATCTCCTTACCCCTGGAAACCCCGATCCAGGTTGCTCTCTCCCTGTCGGAGCGAGCTCTCATAGGCCAGTTTACAGGCCTATGGCCTTCTCCCAAGTCGACAGAGAGTTGGGTTAAAAGGAACTAGTCTTCGCTGATCAGCGAAAGTGTGACTTCTTATTTCCTGGGATGAGGATTCTTTCTCTTTGAATTTTCATCCAAAGACGATAAAGAACTGATCTTTCGAAATGAACCTTACTTCATGGGCCCCTAGGGGCTGTATTTGAACAAATGGACCCCCAATTTCGATCCAGCAGTAGATGTACCCAAAGCTATTCCGGTATGGGTAAGGCTCCCTAATCTCCCGGTTCACTGCTGGAACTGGGACTCTTTGAAGCATATTGGAAATTCCTTGGGGAAATTCATAGACCGAGCGAACAACAAGGATCAATATGATTGTGCAAGGATCTGCGTCGAGGTGGATCTGGAGGAGGGGCTCTCGGAGGCCATCAAAATCAAAGTAGGAAACTGGACGCATGTGAAGAAGCTAGATTATGAACAGTTGCCTTTCAAGTGCTGGATATGCCAAGTATATGGACACTTCGCCAGAAACTGTCCATCGGCCAATGAATCAGCTCAAGGGAAGGAGGCCGGTTGGAATCAAGTAAAATGATCCAAATTAGCAACCAAGGCCTAGAAATCGGGAGGAAACACCGGCAAAGGCCTCCAACAGGACCCAAAGTAGACCCAACAACCCCAGCCCTCGTACAATCTTGAGAATAGGTTCGGTCCTCTCAGTTCCCAACCAGAGGACTCTCATGAAGTAGCAGTTCAAAGGCCAGAGTCCCCAGACAAAGGCTCCCAGCCGTCTAGCGCCAAGGACAAAGAAGCTGCTAAAAGCTCAAAAGGAACCCCTGAAGTAGTCGAGGAGGAGGACCAAGAATCAGAAGAATTGGAAGAGGAAGGGGAAATAGGAGAATCCCAATCCTCGGTAAGGAGATCTACAAGAGGACGTAAAATAGATCGGGACAAAAGAGAGCACGAGACATGCAAAGACAAACTCCAGGGCAGCCAACCAACATTGGAGAAGCTGTTAGCAAAAAAGCCGAAGACAGTAAGAAACCAGCATCAAGGCTCCAAGGGAGCCCAACCATACAAAGGCAAATAATGAAGATAATCTCCTGGAACTGTAGGGGTATGGGCAGCAAATAAAGGAAGAAGCTATTCGAAATCTAATAAGAATAGAGGCCCTCCAGGAGACTAAGATGGAGGAACCTGAATTTCTCCAAGTAAGTAAAAAACTATGGAAAAATAGTGATGCATCAACTGTTGCAACTCGAGGAGTCTCTGGAGGGTTGGGAGCCCTTTGGAATGGAAACAGATTTTCGTTGGTAGCAGAGGCATCCAATACTCACTGCGAGATGTTAAAGATGAAGCATGTTACTACAAAAGAAATACTTTGCCTCTTTAATGTATATGTCTCGGTAAATGCTGGAGAAAAAAAGAGCTATTGGGACTCCTTAAGGCAGCAAGCAAATCTGGTCACTCTAGAAAATGTCATCATAGCAGGCGATCTGTATACTACTTTGCACTCATCTGAAAAGAGAGGAGGCTCCATTGTATGAGACCTGGCAAGGGAATGGGTTGAGGATCTCCTTCAAGACTGGGATCTGCTAGATATCAAACCCATCTCAGGTATGTTAACTTGGTCTAATAAAAGAATTGGTCTTGGTCATATCGCAGCAAGGCTGGATAGATTCTTGGTGCATAGCTCCTTTCTTCTGCTCGACCTAGACGCATGCATGCATATTCTGCCTTGTAGCACCTCGGATCACAAGCCAATCAAGCTCACTCTCCGCACTCTCATTGATCTAGGTCCCATTCCCTTCAAGTTCAACCGATTTTGGATCAAGGAACCAAATTTCCTGCAGGTTGTGAAAGAAAGCTGGTCTCACCCAGTTACTGGATCCCCATTTTATATCTGGGAAGAAAAAATCAGGAGATTAAAATTCGCCCTGAAGCACTGGTCCAAATCTATTGCAAATCTAGCTGCTGAAAGGAAAAACATTCAAAGACAGCTCAAAGCATACCAATTAAACGCAGAAGAGGCGCACATAACCAGAGAGGCACTGGACAAGGAGGCTCATCTCCAGCAATGCTACCATAAAGTTTGCCTGATCGAAGAGGAAACGTGGAGGATCAAATCGCGATGCCTCTGGCTAAAAGAAGGTGATAGAAATACATCGTTCTTCCACAAGCACGCGGAAGCCAGAAAAGGCTTTAACTCCATCAGTGAAATTAAGGAAGTGGATACCATTCATAAGGACTTTGTAAGTATTAAGCGCGCAACTCACAAACATTTTAAAGGGCTGTATAGTGAAGATGACAACATGAATTAGAACTTTAGACTTCTGGACGGGATCCCCTCCTCGATCTTGGTTGAAATGAACCATCATCTAGAAAGTGAAGTCACTATGGACGAAGTCAAAAGAGCACTCTATGCTATGAATCCAGACAAATCTCCTGGCCCTGATGGCTTTACCGCCTCTTTATTACAAAACTGCTGGGACATAGTGGGGAAAGATCTATATAAAATGGTCCATAAATCGCAGGCTTGCCAGAAATTAGGTGGAAGTACCAACTCTTCTTTCCTAGCACTCATTCTGAAAGAAAAGGGAGCCAATACCTTTAATAGGTTTCGCCCTATATCCTTGTGCAACATTGGCTACAAATTGATCACAAAAGTTATTGCTAACAGGCTGAGGCACATCCTACCTAAAGTAATCCCGGAGAACCAAGGCGGCTTCATCCACCGAAGGCATTTAGTGGACAATTTCACGCTCGTCCAAGAGGCAATTCTATCAAGCCAACAACGTAAGGAACAAGGTATGGCCGTCAAACTGGATCTAGCAAATGCCTTTGACCGAGTTAATCATAGTTTCCTTTTGAATGTGTTGAAAAAATTTGGTTTTGGGGAGCGATTCATCAACTGGATCCGGGCTTGCATCTCGGAACCATGGATCGCCCCTTTAGTTAATGGTAGATCTGCAGGCTTCTTCAAGGCTACAAGAGGGTTAAGACAGGGTTGCCCCATGTCTCCCCTTGCTTTTTGTTATCCAAGCATCAGTGCTCAGCTTTCATCTAAACAATCAAATGCAAGAGCAGGAGATATCAGGGATATCCATAGCAAGGGGGGTCCAAAACATAAATCATGTTCTATTCGTAGATGACACTCTGCTACTTGGGACAGCCTCGATCCACTCGGCCATAAAATTTAAGGAGACACTTGATGAGTATTGCATGGAATCTGGCAGTAGCCTCAATAAGAGCAAGTGCCATACTTACTGCTGGAATACTCCGCCCTCCTTGATCAATTCCATCTCCAGATGCCTAGGATTTGTAGCTTCCTCAGAA